>SJYT01072548.1:510239-539408 GCA_006410635.1 Cephalophus harveyi
AGTATCCTCTACCCAGGTGGCACTAGTGGCAAAGAAACAGCCTGCCAATGCAGGAGAAATAAGAGACAAGGGTTTGATCTCTGGGTTGGGAAGATCCCCTGGAGGCAGACATGGCAACCCACTCCAGTATCCATGCCTGAAGAATCCCATGGACAGAGGAGCCTGGAGGCCTCAGTCCATAGCGTCACAAAGAGTCAGACACAACTGAAGCATACACGTACAACTTAGCACACATGCACACACGCACCCTGTGACCCCCATCACAAGGGGAAAATGCAAGCTGAAGGCATTAGAGCCCTTCTCCAACAGTTTCAGTGGTTCTTAATTCACACAACATCATCAGAGTCACATTTGCTAAGTGTTTACCATGTGCCAGGTACAATTAAAAGCACTTTTCAAGTATTAAATTATGGAAATAGTTTCTGTCTTTCCAACCACACAGGTCTGATTACACATGGCACCATCATTGATCCTAATGGACTCTTCCTTTTCTTAATCAAATCAATGCTATGACAATTCTGAAGGAAGTGGAAGTCTAGATATCATGCCAGTACACAAATAATCTCATGGATCTCTTCATAAGGGAATATGAGTTAAGCCAAAAAACTGGCATATTACAAATACTAGATATTTCAAAATACTCAGTGTTTCTTTATTTTGACCATTTGCTGATTTGCACCATTCTTAGTTTATAAAAATTGCTTTCATTCTCTGTAGACAAATGCCCTACAGTAGCGTCCTCCCCAAAGAATTCATTTCTTTCTCATATAAACAGATCGAAAACAGAAAGCCAAGAAATGTCACCATTCCATGAAGGGACAGCAAGCTAAGGGGACCTTCAGAGGTGATCATCTCTTGGAGACATAATTACTCACAGAAGCCACAGTTGTTCTTCAGCTAGGAAGATCATATGAGCCACAGCTCGTAAAGCCTGAAATCCCCAAACTAATAGAACTCATTTATCACTTGCCACTGAATCCCCACTGGTAAAACTAGATTACTCTGAAATGACAGTCCCAAGAGGAATTGTGAGATTCAACTAGAAAACCAATCCATCAATAAATATGCCGCCACTGAGTGACGGAAGGTGGGGTACAGTAAATACATTTAAAGAAGATTGTCCTTATCCTCAAGGAAGTTTCAATACAGTTGAAAGAAGTTATTTCTAAGGTGTTTTAACAGTAAGCTATGTACCAGAAAGAATGGCAAAGAGCATCCCAAATGAACACTGACCTATTAATTTCCTGCACTCTTGCTTTCATCTTCTTATTTGTTTGGGTTCTTCCCAAAGCAGGGTCTAAAGTACGGTCAAGGACTCAGGGAAAAGATAATTCATTTGGAAGAAGTCCCTCAAAGCATGAGCAATTGGGAGGGAAGAATGGCAGAAAGACAGAGGAAAAGCCAGTAAGAAGATGAGTTACAAAGATCAGGGTCAGTTAGGGTTGTTTGCCAGTGGGACCTCTCAGAAGCAGAGAATACCTCCCAGAATATTCATCTACAGGGCTACGGGCTGAGGCTATTGGTCAAGAATTTCCAGGGCCATAAACCATCATACTTATAAGCTGTATTTGCCTGCTGGCCAAGCTGACCTCAGTGGTCTGAGAAGGTCCTGAGATAGAAAGTGAAAAGAGGCTTCTTGGTGATTAAGGTGAGGCACTGTTAATGTTGACTCTGAGCTTGCATGAATCATGAAACATCGAACCCCTAAAAGAAGTACCTGGAAGCAGAGATAGGTGAAGGAGAAGTGATATGAATCATCAAAAGCACCTGTTACCCAGTCCTGCTCTAAAAGCATTGTGTCACTTCTTTGCTCACCTGTGAATATTCAATCCACTCTCTGCTCTCATTTTCCTTTGTCTGAGGCCTTCTTACTTGGATGGACGTATCCGAAATAAGCTACATTTTCTATCCAACAAATGCTTAACTTCTGAGCTTTCCCACTTTAAAATTCCTTCACAATGCCATGTATCATTTTTAAAAAATTATTCAATTAATATAATACTGATATGCTAAGATCCTTTGGAGAAATAAAGATGATGGTCATGACTGATGGTGATGACGACGATGATGATTATATAACAATAACTACCAATTATTAACATCTTCTTATGTGCCAGTCCTTTACATATATGAGCACATTAAACCTCCATGACAATCCTTTGAACCATCTACCCTATTTTACAGATGTTTTCCCATTGATATATAAAGAAATTCAGTAACTTGCCCAAAATCACACAAAAATTAAGCAGAGGAGTCAGGATTTGAACCCAGACAATTTGACTCCAAGAGCCCAGACTAACATTGCAGGAAGGATGGAGTGGGAGGAGAGATAAAATAACCACAGTGAAGCAATAAGCATGGTTATGTATGGTTAGTCACCCAGTCATGTCAAACTCTTTACAACGGCATGGACTGTAGCAAGGTTAATGAAGTAAAAACAATGAGCTGCCTGTAAAAACATAAGGCTAAAGGGAACTTTTGCAAAGTTCTGCAAAACCTCATCTAAAACATCCAGAACATACTATCCCCAGAATCTCACCCACATTTCTGCTCCACTTTGTCACAATCATTGGCCACCCCACTCTGTTTTTCAAACCCTCCTTGCTGGCAATAGATTTTTACTCATTTTTTACTTCAGTTTCAAAAAGTCTATAAATAACACCTATGGAATTCCATGATTTCATTTAAATTCTACAGGGGAAAAAGCTCTCCTTCAGGCCCTAAAAGATGATGTTTGAGTTTCCAGAAATTATTATTCAAAATCCTTCATCTACCATTTCTGAGGATCAGTGCTGCTGTGACGTGCTCAGTCATGTCTGACTCTTTGCAACCTCAAAGACTGCAGCTGGCCAGGCTTCTCTGTCCATGAGATTCTTCAGGCAAAAATACTGGACCAGGTTGCTATTTCCTCCTCCAGGGGATCTTCCAGACCCAGGGATAGAACCCGCATCTCTTGCATCTCCTGCATTGACAGGCAGATTCTTTACCGAATCAGAGAATATATGAAAATGTAGTGTGCAACCGCTACTAGCAGGACTATAAAATATATGCCCATGGACACCATCAAGCTAAAGCTCAAGAAACCCATTCAAAAACAAAAGGAAATCTCTAAATTTAGCTCAGGGTTTTAACTCTGAACACCAAGATGAAGGATAAAATAAACTACAGGGGAAAAAGCTCTCCTTCAGGCCCTAAAAGATGATGTTTGAGTTTCCAGAAATTATTATTCAAAATCCTTCATCTACCATTTCTGAGGATCAGTGCTGCTGTGACGTGCTCAGTCATGTCTGACTCTTTGCAACCTCAAAGACTGCAGCTGGCCAGGCTTCTCTGTCCATGAGATTCTTCAGGCAAAAATACTGGACCAGGTTGCTATTTCCTCCTCCAGGGGATCTTCCAGACCCAGGGATAGAACCCGCATCTCTTGCATCTCCTGCATTGACAGGCAGATTCTTTACCGAATCAGAGAATATATGAAAATGTAGTGTGCAACCGCTACTAGCAGGACTATAAAATATATGCCCATGGACACCATCAAGCTAAAGCTCAAGAAACCCATTCAAAAACAAAAGGAAATCTCTAAATTTAGCTCAGGGTTTTAACTCTGAACACCAAGATGAAGGATAAAATAAAAGGTATAATAAGAGTATGTACTGATTATTCCAGAGTATATAATTATTTAATCTTTCTAAAGACTTCTAACAAGGTTTCACATCAAAGACTAAGAACAAATCAGCAAGGGTCCAGAACACTTTAATTATTCATTCAGTAAACTTTTTGAGTTAATACTATGTTCTAGAATAGATGTTTTACTGCCCTAGATACTATATATGCTATAATCAATAAGACATGGTTGTTATAAATAAGGAAAGGTCCCTGAGATTAAAAAAAAGAAATGAGCCTTTCTCTAGATGAAAATAACACACAGATTCCCAGGACCTGAGAATGGGAACAATATTCTTTCAACATTTTTAAATGTTACTTTAACAAATTTTAACATTGTTCTGATTTTTTGAATACACCAGACAACATTAACTTCCCTGGGCAATAAAATGTCAGCCTAACAAAAGATCTCAGAAGCTCAGTGAGAACGCAGACAACTGGTAGACAAGAAATAACAAGCAGACTGTCGTACATTTAGGAAAATTCTACCGAAATTATATGTGGAAGATGACATGGGTTTGGACCTACAGAAGCAACCAGATAGTCACTGAGGGTCACCCCTCGTGTTGGTTGCTCAGCTGTGTCCGACTCTTTGCCACCCCATTGGCTGTAGCCCACCAGGCTCCCCTGCCCAAGGGATTTTCCAGGCAAGAATACTGAAGTGGGTTGCCATTTCCTTCTCCACAGGATCTTCCTGACTCAGGAACTGAACATGGGTCTCCTGCACTGCAGGCAGATTCTTTACCATCTGAGCCACCAGGGAAGCCCCCTGGTCTGCTAAGGCTGCCATAACAAAACACCACAGGCGTAGGGGCTCCATAGTTCTGGAGCCTGGAAAGACCAAGGTCAAGGGTGCACCCGACCAGGTTTCTCTGAAGAGCTCTCTTTCCGACTTGAAGATGGCTGCCTTCTCACAGTGTACTCACACGTCCTTTCCCGGTACATGAGCGTGGACCTCGGGTAGGGGCAGGGATCAGAGAGCAAGAGGAACACTCTCTGCTGTCACTTCCTCTTCTTATAAGAGCATCATTCCAACCAGATCAGGACCATCCTGATGACTTCATTTAATCTTAATAATAGGACTTCCCAGATAGCTCAGTGGTAAAGAATCCCCCTGCCAATGCAGGAGACATAAGAGATTCAAGTTCAATTCCTGGGTCAGGAAGATCCTCTGGAGAAGGAAATGGCAACCCACTCCAGTATTCTTGCCTGGAAAATCCCATGGACAAAGGAGCCTGTCTACGGCCTGTGGGATAGCAAGAGTGGGACACGACTAAGCTACTAACACTTTCGCTATCACTTCTACAGAGGCCCTAGAGCCAAAGATACTCACATCGGGGGTTGGGGCTTCAACACACAAATTCAGGCAGACAATTCAATACACAGCATCCCTTAAAGTTGTCAACCTAGTACACTGCTACAGACCAAAAGCACCCAAAAATTGATTTATTCAATCATTAAAATAACATTTATTAAGTAAATAATCTGCTTCAGATACTATCTTGTGCTGTGAAGAGGAAAGAATGAAAGGAGAGAGGGAGAGTTAAAGAGCCTGCCTTGGCAACAGTACATTCTAGTCGATAGTGGTAAACAGTAAATAACCAAACAACTTAATAAAGACTAGCCAGCGGAGGGCGGGGGAGATGGGGGAGGGAGCAGGGAGAGGGAACAGTCTCTCAGGGAGTGACTTTACATTGAGATCTTGAAAGAAGAGAGGGAGTCGATCACTTGAGGTTTCTGGGGAGAGTGTTTCAAGAAAAAAGAATGGACATACAAAATGCGAGTTAGCACTAAACATTAAGCCAAAAATTATATGAGATGGAGGGAAATGGGAAGAAACAGGTTGTGAACAAGTTATGGAATCAAGGGTTCTCTCTTGAATTTGTGGATACAGAAGATCCACTAGACATGCAAACTGTTGTCGTTCAGCATGTCGGACTCTTTGCAACCCCATGTGCTACAGCACGTCAGGCTTCCCTGTCCTTTATTCTCTCCTGGAATTTGCTCAAACTCATGTTCATTGAGTTGGTGATGCCATCCAGCCATCAAATGAAGATGCTCCTTCTGTGTCCACATGGGAGGGATCAGGGATAGAGGAACGCACTGGTGAGTTGGTAGAGGTGACATAGCTGGAGCCACCGAGCTGGGTGGCAGCCTGGGCAGAGCCCATACAGAGCTAAAAAGGCAGGTCCACAGCAGCCCCCAGGCACACTATGTTCAGAGGAGAAAGAAGCAGCAATAAAAACCACGTCCTTACCTTCTCCTCACACCACGTTCTGAACCTGGACTGCTGAGAGCACCTTTCCAACCTCTGTAATGAAGAGCAATACGGAAGATTCCAAGAAGCACAAGAAAAGTGATCGAGAGAGTGAAAGCCGGCCATAGGAACATTAAGGGAAACGACTGAGGCTGCCCAATATGACCAAAGGAAAGCAAGACGGTGCACTGACTTGCTCATCACTTCCCAACAGAACTAAGGAGAAGCGCACATCTTACCCCTCAGCTGTGAAAGATTAAACCTAAGTGCAATGAAAATGAAGATATTGTCCACAACTGTGCATTTTAATGAGATGTGCTACCATCTGTGATCAGATAAATCAGGAGAAGAGAAGCGTGCAGGTAAATACACCAGAACTGGAAGCAGATGATGGACATATCAAGGCAAGCCCCCAGCGATTTCCCGTCTTGTTTAGCAGAGACAAGCCCTAAACCCCTCTCTGTGTCTCACTGGCAATTCAGTGAAAATGCCACAGTGCCTCTTCACCTGGACAAAGCCAATTAGTTAACAGCTGGAAATAAAACCACATCTGTAGGGCATGTGCTTCGAGCTGTTTTCCGCCTGTGGTGCTGTTTTTATGACTGTCCATTCATGCCCCTGCTTTCTTATGGCCACTTATAATTGAGGGCAGTGGGCAGAGTAATGCCAACTATCCACCCAGGGACCGAGCTCGTGACCATGGTATCAGGGACCTTTCACTGGAACAATGCAGAAAATTCCACATCACAGAGTCAGTATATAGAGGAAATTCAACGTGCAAAACTCTTTGGTGATAGTTTCATGTCTTAACTTGGCTGGGCTGGAGTCCCCAGGTATTCTTTCAAACACTAATCTAGGTGTCACGGTGATGGTATTTTGTAGAGATGATTAATATCTACAATCTGTTGACTGAGGAGATTATGCTCAATAATCTGGGGGCATCAGATCCAAGCAGTTGAAAGGCCTCAAGAGAAGAGCTGAGGTTTCCCTGAGAAAGAAGAGATTTCATGATGGACTACAGAGTCCATGGGCCTAGCCAGAGCTCTCAATCTATACAGGCCAATTCTGTGCATAACTAACTAACTAACTAAATGTGTGTGTGTGTGTATGTGTGTATTCTACTTGTTCTGTTTTTCTGGTGGAACTCTGACTTATACACTTGCCCTTTCTCATAAAGAAGTCAAGCTTATGTAATGCATACCACTATAGCTTCCATAGTAGAGAAAGGGGAAAATTACTCCCCTCTCATCTGGGAAACAAAGGCTAACAGCATTGCTGTTGATGGATGATGAAGACCATAGTCAGACAATTTCCACCTATTAGTCATATTCTCCTGTATTTGGCAAATTCAAATTTAGGTCTTATTTTATTGTATAGCCCAAAGCACCTCCCTGTGGAATCTCACAAATAGAAACAAGTACAAAATCTAAGGGGCTCCCAGGTGGTGCTAGNTGGATGATGAAGACCATAGTCAGACAATTTCCACCTATTAGTCATATTCTCCTGTATTTGGCAAATTCAAATTTAGGTCTTATTTTATTGTATAGCCCAAAGCACCTCCCTGTGGAATCTCACAAATAGAAACAAGTACAAAATCTAAGGGGCTCCCAGGTGGCGCTAGAGGTAAAGAACCCACCTGCCAATGCAGTAGACATAAGAGACACAGGTTCAATCCCTGGGTCAGGAAGATCTCCTGGAGGAGGGCATGGCAACCCACTCCAGTATTCTTGCTTGCAGAATCCCATGGACAGGGAAGTCTGGTGGGGTATAGTTCATAGGGTCACAAGGAATCAGACACAATTGAAACAACTTAGCATGCATATATAAAAATCCATCATTGATGCTGTCTGTAAATCAGTTTTAGTTCCATGAGTTTAGTCCCTTGAGCTCTCCCCTGAGAAATGCCTGAGCAGACAGTGACCATCTGGGGCTGTATGCTATGGAGACAAAGTTTGATGGAGTGATTCCCTCTCCAAAGAGCAAATAGCTAGTTCAGTTTTCTGCCTATCACCCCTCCTCGCCTGTGTAAGGGAAGTCTACAAATCATCATCCTAACCAATGGGAAGGGCAGGTGTAAGGGTGACTTCATCCTCTGGTTGGTTGCCCAGGTGACCAAAATGACAAGGCCTGAGGCTCCCTCCCCTCTCACCATTCCATGTATGTCCCTTCTCAAACATCACACTCAGTTAAAGGGTTCATTTTTCTAGTAGAGGAACACAGTGAGAAACACACAAGTAGCCTTGCAGCTCTGTTTGGACCTCCAACATCAAAAAGGAAGCTGAGCTCATGTGTTCCTTTCTGCTCTCCTGTCCACCTTTTGTATACAGAACTGACCACAGTTTCTTTTTATGTGCACCAACATTTTCATTTGTGCATTCATTCACTCAGAAATATTTATTAAGTGCTTTGGAAGAAACCAAAGTAAATCAGTCCAGATTTTAGGCTCGAGGATTTGAAGAGGAGCTAAGTACACATATTCTTGTAATACAAGTTGGCATAAAATAAACAAATAAAAATCCTGCAGGAGTTGAGGCATAGTAAGGCATGGTGAGGGTGATAGGATGAAAAGAAGAGGAACACAGAAAAGTTATGGCATGACATACTGAGAGCTTTTACCCCAGCTTTTACCCCATGGGAGACAGCCACCAAACTCAGATCTTCTTGTTATTTTTATCTTTAGTTGCCACCAGCAAAGNCATAGTAAGGCATGGTGAGGGTGATCGGATGAAAAGAAGAGGAACACAGAAAAGTTATGGCATGACATACTGAGAGCTTTTACCCCAGCTTTTACCCCATGGGAGACAGCCACCAAACTCAGATCTTCTTGTTATTTTTATCTTTAGTTGCCACCAGCAAAGTAATTAATCAGAACACACTTTTGATATGGTCTATAGGGCAATCACCAAAGAATAGGACTGTGACACCATTTGTATAATCATTTGAGTCACTTTGCATACTACTGCTCTGGTCTGGCTGACAAATCTGAGATGAAAAAAATATACTAGTCTATCTTTAAAAACTACATCTATATAAAGAGACAGGGCAAGAGCCCAAGAAGGTCCTGACCTGGCAAATGCTAATAAGCCTCATGTGATCCAAGCTTAGTTGGCTGGCTTCAAATTAATATAGACTTTCACAGAGTTCACAAGTGACAGGTTTTATGATAAATAGAGTACTTCAGTAAAAATGCTATTAAATATATGTGAAGCCTTGAACAGATGGCATTTATAATAGATATCCCTGATAACTGATCACCATTTAGTATTCTCTGGCCCAGCCTCATATCAAGGTTTCATGATTCTAGAAGGCAAAGAAAGTATGAGCAAGATCTTAATTTCCCAAGCAGTCTGTCAAACAGCTGTTTCTCGCCGCTCTATAAAATCAGCCATTCATCAAAGCTGTTTTTAAGGAAAGGTAAAATTAAATTTATATCTGAATCTTCTGCAAGTTGAACCATAGGTTACTAATTTCCTGACCTATTTATTCAGAAAACCCCAAGTTTCCAAAGTTACTGAAGAGTTACGTATCTTACCAGATCATCCTCTCTCTCCCATGGGGAGCTGTAGAATGTTTAACTTCAGTTCAGTTCAGTTCGGGGTTAAGATCCTTTAGCAGTCATGTGGAGAAGGCAATGGCACCCCACTCCAGTACTCTTGCCTGGAAAATCCCATGGACGGAGGAGCCTGGTAGGTTGCAATCCATGGGGTCGCTAAGAGTTGGACACAACTGAGCGACTTCACTTTCACTTTTCACTTTCACGCATTGGAGAAGGAAATGGCAACCCACTCCAGTGTTCTTGCCTGGAGAATCCCAGGGATGGCGGAGCCTGGTAGGCTGCCGTCTCTGGGGTCACAGAGTCGGACACGACTGAAGTGACTTAGCAGCAGCAGGAGTCATGAGGCCCAAGAAAGCAACTCAGATCAGCAGGTTAATAGGACAGGGTCAGCAGAGAGGACAGCCTCCGAGGGACCCACAGATATATTTTCAATAGAAAATCCCAAATTAAGCCTGGACTTGAAATGTGGGTCATCAGGATAGAAACAAGAAATGAAGACATAGAAATCATAAGACAGATGAGTCTAAATCAAGGACTGATGATTTTTAAGAAGTGGACAAATTTTATTAGCAGTCTATGCATCAGAGATTTTGCTTCTCCTGACCTGTCTTAGGGCATCCCAGGTGTCGCTAGTGGTAAAGAACCCACCTGCCAATGCAGGAGACGTAAGAAATGCTGGTTCGATCCCTGGGTCGGAAAGATCCTCTGGAAAAGGGCATGGCAACCCACTCCAGTATTCTTGCCTGGAGAATCCCATGGACAGAGGAGCCTGGTGGGTTACAGTCCTTGGGGTCACACAGAGTAGGACACAACTGAAACGACTTAGCATGGCACAGCATGATCTGCTTTAAGTGTAGATATTTTTAAATGTTAACCAAACTAATGCATGTTCTAAAATTAGGACCATATGACAATCAACCAGTCAGCAATGCAAGGCACCTGGGCTCCACTTGTTAGAGCATGTTTTCCAACAATCAAGAAAAGCAAATAACTTTAGGGGACTAAAACATACAGACACACACACATACATAAGTATTCTCTGAAATACCCTGAGGTTAAAAAAGGAAGACCTCTTCAGTGAAGAAAAAAAGAGACTCAAAAAAACAGAGACTCAAAACCACCTGAAGTTTATTCAAAAAGGCTAGCAACCAACCTGCAATCTATAAACTCTGGCACAAATACATTCTGTCCAGATTCCACAAGACAATAATCTTGATAAATCAAGTTTACTTTAATAAAGCTCAACCCAATAAAAGAGCTACATACTATAAACCACTTCGATCAGTTGACTGCATTCCACTTTAGTTGCACTCTGCTAAATGACAGGCAGGGACACAGCACCTACCATAGATAGGCCTATACAAGATACACCCAGAGCTCTGCAAATAGTTGATACTCAATTGTTGGGCAGTGTTAACTCTTTAAGTACTGGCCTGGTTAACAGTTTTGAAAAGCGATCATTCTTACAGAACCAGCATGGTAGACAGTCCCGGGATTGAATGCCAGGGCACCATTTACTAACTGCGGGATCCAAAATAAATTACTTGACCTGTGTTTGCTAAAAAATGAAGATGTCATGGTCTTTTAAGTCAACTTGGCTGGACTAAATTATGAGGATGGAAGAGAGGGTAAAGCAACACACTAACTTTGCTCCAGTTATTCAACCAAATGCTAACCTAGGTCTGCAGAAAGGGGATTTTGCAGATGTAATTGAAGTCCTTAATTGGTTGATGTTAAGTCAGGGACATCATCCTCAGTTGCTGCTGCTGCTGCTAAGTCGCTTCGGTCGTGTCCGACTCTGTGCGACCCCACAGACGGCAGCCCACCAGGCTCCCCCATCCCTGGGATTCTCCAGGCAAGAACACTGGAGTGGGTTGCCATTTCCTTCTCCAACGCATGAAAAGTGAAAAGTGAAAGTGAAGTCGCTCAGTCATGCCTAACTCTTACCAACCCCATGGACTGCAGCCTACCAGGCTCCTCCATCCATGGGATTTTCCAGGCAAGAGTACTGGATGGTTTGCCACTGCCTTCTCCATCATCTTCAGTGGGCCTGCACTAGTTTGGTGAGCCCTTATAAGGGACTGGGCTCTTCCCAGTGAACAAGACACCAAACAACAGCTGCGTCTATGACTGAACTCACCTTTTCTAGGTTTTTTCTTCCTGATTGCCTGTGGACAAGAGCTGCAGCCTATGCCCAGGATTACAGACTGCCCATGGCTGTCCCTTCCCAACTGCCTATTCTATGGACACAGACATGCTTAACTATCCCCTATAGTCATGTAGATCAACATGGTTGTAATTTATCTCTTAATTGTATCTCCTATTGGTTTTCTTTCTCCAGTGAAGCCTGACTTAATGGGGAATAACTATATGTATATCACAGGTTTACTATTAGGATTGAACATGATAGTTGAAAAAGTACGGAGAACAGAGCTTCTCAGATTCTACTGTGAGTACAAATCACCAGGGATACAGATTGAGTCAGCAGGTCTGGGTGGGGCCTGAGGGTCTGCATTCCTAACAAGCTCCGAGTGGACACGGACACCGCTGATCAATGGACCTAGTTTAACCAGCAAGAGCCATCCTAGAACATTATGCTCGCGCTCAGCTGCTCAGTCATGTCTGACTCCTTTGTGACCCCATGGACTGTAGCCCCCTAGGCTCCATTTTCCGTGGGATTCCTAGGCAAGAATACTGGAGTGGGTTGCCATTTCCTTCTCCAGATCTTCTTGACTCAGGGATCGAACCGGCATCTTCTGCATTGGTAGGAAGGTTCTTTACCACTGAGCCATCTGGGAAAACACAGTATGCAGTAGTAAATAAATGTTAGTGTGCTTGCCCCAGACGACCTCTTTGCTCTCACAATTTTCATGTTTCTGGGTTTGTTTTTACTTTTTAATTAATTAACACATTTGAAATACATGATGCATTGACCATCAAATGTTCTGGATGGCTATAATATATAAACATAAATTTAAAAAGCCACAAGGAGAGTAAAAACAAACCAGAAAAGATAGCAAATACTAAATAATGCCTTCCCATACCTTATGCCCAGAACTAGAGACTGATCACAGAAGTCTACCTTGTTATAACCCAATTGCTAGAAGATACATTTCAACACCAAAACTAAAGAGATATTTCAACACTAGAGTAAGGCAAGGCCACTATTTACAGGGGCCCACACAGAGCACACTCTAGCACTAACAGGGGAACAATGGGATATATTCCTTCTCTGGGCGCAGTCAGCACAGCCCTGACCCATCTTGCAGGAAAGATGGACCACCCATCTGAATGTGGTCTTGATTTCAGGGGAAGCCAAAACCATTCCTGCGCGGACACTAACAGTTCCCTCTCTCCCTTACCGAGTGACTGTTAATATTTTGTGATAATAGCTTTGTTCTTAGGGTTTAAGGCTTTGCTCCCTTGGGAATAAAAATACCCTTGAAGAAAAATACAGACGTGAGCTTCAGAAACTGTGAGCTTTGTGAACACATCCACGCCCACCATTCAGCCCGTTGCTCTTACTAGCCCATGAAACGGCACCTTCTGAAGAAGTCAATGGTCTCCTTACAGAAGCCCAGTGACCAGATAAGTCCATATCTGGCCTGACCCCTCTACAACCCTGAACGCCATCAACCCCTGTCTGGACCTCTGTGACTTCCTCATGATTCTCTCCTGGTTTTCCTCCTATATGTCCAGCTGCTCCCAGCCTCCTTCTCCAGCTCCCCCTCTCCTGCTGGGCACCCCTCCCAGGCTGAGTCCCTGTTTTTCTCCCTCTCTCATCCATTCCTAAGCTTTAGTCTGCTGCTGGTGATTCCCAAGTCACCTCCACACTGAGCCACGAGCTCTCTGCCTTCAGGGTATCTTAACTTAGATGTGCGCAAGTATCTCGGACTCCAATGGACCCAAATCAAAGTTAGTGTCACTCTCTCTAACCCTACTCTCCTCACGCCTCTATTTAGCTGACTAGCATCACCATCCACTCAGAGAAAGAAAATCGGAGACCCAGGAGGGAGTCCACGCTTCTTCCTTGCCTGGTTACCTCTTACTCATATTTTAAGATCCAGCTGCTGCCTCTCACATGCAACCTTCCTGAACTTGCCCTGGTCTAGGTAACGTTGCACTGCTCAACGCTCCCTGTATATATCTCCACTGCAGTACTTATCACCTGGTAATATAACTAGAAAAACACAACTTGGCTGCCCCTGTCATGCATTCTCACGGCACTCCGAGCTTTTCCTTTACAGCATTTTTTATGCATATAATTCTGTGGTTATTTGGATAATCATTCACTGTCCATCTCCCCTACTAAAGATTTCATAACATTAGGATATATCTAGCTTATTTTACACACCCACCAGCACATCCAGCACCTGAGACACTCCTTATGCTCTATTTGTTAGTGAATAAATGAATGTTTACCTGTGTGTCTCCTCTACTAGACTGGGAATCCCTTAAGAATAGGAACTGACTATTATTTCTATATTCCTAGTGTTTAGCACATAGTAAACACTTGATCACTGTTGGTTGGTTAAATGTACTGTGCTCAGTCACTTGAGTCATCTCCGACTCTTTGCGACCCCATGGACTGTAGCCCATCAGGCTCCTCTGTCCATGGAATTCTCCAGGCCAGAATGCTGGAGTGGGTTGCCATTCTGTTCTCCAGGGAATCTTCCCAACCCAGGTATTGAACCTGAATCTCCTGCCTCTCCTGCATTGTGGGTGGATTCTTTACTGCTGAGCCATCAGGAAAGCCCTGGTTGGTTAAATAAGTTCATATAAATATAATGGTATCACCAGAAGTTAAACAGCAAGCTTCATATATACAAGACTGTTTGTTAATCAAATCTTTTCAGCCACTTCTATCCATGGATCCCAATTGCCACAGCATCCTTGTAGCATCCGCCTATCCCCCAGCCCCATGCCTCCCTGGGGCAGTTAGTATTTACCGGGCCGTCAGAGATGACATTTATATCCATTTTTCTCATAAGAGTCTGCCAGTAAGCATTTTAAATGCCTAGAGACAGGCAAAAGGTGTCTTTTAACAGCATCAGGCTTTATTCTACCTTCAGATGAAAGTAAATCCTCCAAGGTAAGTTATTTAGACTAAATAAATATCTAGACTCTCCCCTTTATTTACCTTCTCTGGATTTCTGTACGCACAACACGTTCAAAGTTTATAGAGATGTCATTTAAAATATATTTTCTGGAGCAGGGAAAGAGTTGCTATTCAAAGCTCCACATTATAAACAGTTTTATGCAACGAAGGTTTTTAATGAAACACTTTCCGCTCATTCAGGGGAATTCCACTTTCTTTCATCCCAAGCCTGAGGAGACTGTGAGCAATGTCTGGGCTGAACACGCCTCACTACCTGCTGGTCCTGGATATGAAAAAGAAGAGGCCACCACAGGTGCTGTCTCTGCGGAGAGCCAGATGTCAAGAAAGGGCCCCTAGGCGGAAAGAATGAGAGGAATGCAAATGACCCCAAAGGGGGCCTGTGCTGTGGATACACTTTCAGAGAGAACAACTGGATTTTCCCAATTCTGCTCTGTGTCCTCATTCTAAGTCACCTTTTCAAGATTTCTTTTGCTGTGTTCTTAACTGAAAAGTCAAAACAAGACTAAAAAAAGAATATATCACCTTCCTCTATGTATCTGTACACCTCACAGATAAATGATTGCCCCCCCTTTTGGCAGATGGGAAAACTGAGGTACTGGAAAGTGTCCTGAAGATCAAATTCTGGGCAATTTCCTGGGAAACATGTGGTCTGGGCTGCAACCTCCACTGTCCTCACCCAGCTCTGCATCTATGGAGGCATGTAGCCCAGTGACTGATGATTGTTGGAACAGGCATAATATTGCTTTCAGCAAGGCATGACAAATGCCCTCCATGATGTCTTGATGGGTAGATAAGATGACCAGAACTAAGAGCAGGTTGGATGACAGTACCTATTGATTTAACTGGCTGGTTTCAACCTGGTGAAGGCTTTCTCTGACAAGCTAAAGTTCCCTTCCCTAGTTCCTATCCTGTTTAAGTTTAACCTACAGCTTGGAAACAGTATGTGAGTGAAACTTCTACTCAACACATTTCCTTCTCTCGTGTCTGTTAAGCGTTTATATTCCTCTTCCCCACTATGTTGTAAGCTTAGTAGGTATACCCTCCTATATCCTGGACCAAGTGCCTAGTATACAGCCAGGGGTTCAACAAATGTTTATTGAATTAAACTGTATCATACAAGGACAAGTTGCAGAAAATGGGATGCATAGAAATGAGAAAAGATGGCTGTTTTCACATAATTGAAGGATGATGAGATTTAGGCTATGTGGCTCTGAAGGAAAAAATTAGAACTGGTGAAAGGAACAGTGAGTTGATTTCTGTTCAGTACAAGGAAGCTCTTTCTAACAATTACATCTGATGGAAAGGGAATGGATGGAGTTTCAAGTCCTCCCACGGATGATTACAGAGGGCCCTTTGGAAAGAATTTCTTCTCTGAGTAGAAGATAAATTAGGTACACTTCTCCACATCCAAGATTTTAATGATATTACAGGCTTCTCAGTTTTGAGTCTTTTTTCTTAAACTACCAATTCTCATAAATGTTGATAGATAAAGCAATATGTCACATAAAATAGGAAGATACCTTCTAAAAGAAAAATTATTTTGTTTTCTGAACCAGGGTTCAACTAAACTATAGGTGTTACCTTTCATGTGGTTAGAGTTGACATGAAACTTCCCCTGAGGGCCAATGAAGGATTTGACATCCAATTCACTAATATCTGAGTGGTTGACGTCTTAATCTTATTGATTCCCAGAATGACACTCACCAGGAGAGAGTGAGCTAGAATCTCTCAGGGGTGTAACTACGCGGCAGGTTTGACAGACTGTGTGCCGGATGTCTTCCATTTAGCCCCGCTCTCAGCCAAGGCTGGTAGCCCATTTGAATCACACCAGCAGCCTCCTATGTTGCCCAGCTCCCAGGAGGATTTGGCTAGAAGTGAGGCCCAGCAATAGCTCAGAGGAAGGGTGGAGAGGGAGGTTATTCATGTCCCTGCCTCCCTCCCTGCTGGGCATCAACATATGGCCCATCCCTCATCTCAAGAGCAGGGTTTCCATAAAGTAACCATCTCCACAGGCTGGCTCTGCTCCAGGTCCAACCACCACTCCATACCCTGGCCCTTTCAGACAGGGAATTAATATTGGCCCTCTGATCTAACTAACCCTGGGGCAAGGCACCAGCCTTGTGGGTTCCTTATACCACACATTGCTCTCACCTTTGGAAAAGAATCCCTTAATCTCCCCTCAAATTACCTGACTTAGGTGTGCAGTCTGTTTCCCACAGAAGCCTTGACTGACACAGCCAGACACCAGTCAAGATCAAAACACTGAAGGGTGGGCCCCATGGCAGAGCAAGGTGCCCCTCCTCCCCTGGGCACACAAGCAGTGTTGCCACCTCCACACAACCCCAGAATCTCCTCCAGTCACTCCAGCAGCGCTGGTCCAGCCACAGGAGGAACAGCAATGGCACCTGTCTGGGTAGCATTGAAGATGAAGTCAGTCCACTAGAAAATACAGTTTTTTAAAAACATGTACTAAGAGACGAACGTTAGTCTTTTTGTTCAAAGTCAGAGGAAAATAATCTTCGGTCCATTTGATAAGATCTGAGCATCACTCCATGGGAAATAGATGGAGAAACAATGAAAACAGTGTCAGACTTTATTTTTTGGGGCTTCAAAATCACTGCAGATGGTGACTGCAGCCATGAAATTAAAAGACACTTACTCCTTGGAAGAAAAGTTATGACCAACCTAGATAGCATATTCAAAAGCAGAGACATTACTTTGACGACTAAGGTCCATCTAGTCAAGGCTATGGTTTTTCCAGTAGTCATGTATGGATGTGAGAGTTGGACTGTGAAGAAGGCAGAGCGCCAAAGAATTGATGCTTTTGAACTGTGGTGTTGGAGAAGACTCTTGAGAGTCCCTTGGATTGCAAGGAGATCCAACCAGTCCATCCTAAAGGAGATCAGTCCTGGGATTTCTCTGGAAGGAATGATGCTAAAGCTGAAACTCCAGTACTTCAGCCACCTCATGCGAAGAGTGGACTCATTGGAAAAGACTTTGACACTGGGAGGGATTGGGGGCAGGAGGAGAAGAGGACGACCGAGGATGAGATGGCTGGATGGCATCACGGACTCGATGGACGCGAGTCTGAGTGAACTCCGGGAGTTGGTGATGGACAGGGAGGCCTGGCGTGCTGCAAGTCATGGGGTCGCAAAGAGTCGGACACGACTGAGCGACTGAACTGAACTGAACTGAGCAAGATGCCAGTGGCATGAAGAGAAGGATGACATTATTTTCTGACTAATATCAGAAATGCCTTCATCTTTTCAACCTTCAAGTTTGCACCACTTAAGGTTTACACTAGAGGGACCTGCCTTCCTAATCTGATTTGTCCAGTGTCCAGTCTGCCATTTCTTCTTGGACCCTACTTCATCTAAAATTCCTTTGTGAGGGGCATCTAAGACTGATGCGACCTCTGTCTAGCAAGCCAATGTTACAATATCACAATGCTGAAAGGAACCAGAGAAGGAAAACTTTGCATTTGGGGAGAGGACACAGAGAACAACTTTTCTCTCTCTCTCACTTGCTCTCACTCTTTCTCTGTCTCTCACTAGCTCTTTGTTAGAAAGAGCAGATTGTTATAACAGAGGACAGACAGCCCCAAGCTCAAAGCCTAGTGCTAGCACTTACTAGCCCTGGGGTGGCCCTGGAGACCCTACTCGGCCTCTCCAATCTCAGTTCTTCATTATAAAACAGAGATGGGAACTTCCTGATGGTCCAGGGGTTAAGAACCCGCCTTCCAATGCAGGGGACTTGAACTTGATCCCTTCAGGGAGCTAAGATTCCACATGCCACGGGGCAACTAAGCCCATGTGCCACAACTACTGAGCCCCCGTGCCTCAACTGGAGAAGACCCAAGCCTCAACTGGAGAAGACCCAAGCCTCAACTGGAGAAGACCCAAGCCTCAACTAGAGAAGCCTGTGCAATGCAATCACAACGAAGTGGCATCACAGCTCCCCCACCTCAAAAAAAAACCCAGAGATGGTTGTTCCTACCTTGAGAGGGTATTGTAAAGATTAAGTGAGATGGAATGTTTAAGCAGAGGGTCTGGCATACAATTAATGTTTAATGACTGTTAAGTATAGGCTTCCCTTGTGGCTCAGCTGATAAAGAATCTGCCTGCAATGAGGGAGACCTGGGTTTGATCTCTGGGTTGGGAAGATCCCCTAGAGAAGGGAAAGGCTACCCACTCCAGTATTCTGGCCTGGAGAAGTCCATGGACTTGTATAGTCCATGGGGTTGCAGAGTCGGACACGAATGAGTGACTTTCACTTCACTTCACTTCAAATATTATCCCAGACAAATATGTTGGCTTGGTTTTCTCCTTGGAAGTTCTAAGAGCTTCATTTGTGGAAATGTGGTCCCGGAGTAGTAAATACGTCCCTGGGAGGGATGTCAGAGGTGAGAGGAAATGATGGGAGATCCAGGAGGGCAGAACAACGTCAAGGAAAGTGCTCACCACCTGGGGTGCAAACATTACAGGCAGAATGTGTGTTGAGCACCTTACCCAGTGGCAGGCACACAGTTGGAGTTTAACTGATGGGAGTTAAGAACATGAGCGCTAACATAGCACAAAGAGGGACCTGCCCCTCCAAAAACACCCTGGGCAATGGGACAAGGGGCCAGAATTCTGCTAGGCAGCATCAGGTTGGAGCCAACAGAGAAGAGTGGCTGCCTTTGCTGGAAACAACAAAAGCTGATTTCACCTACTCCATCTTTCTGCCTGGAATGAAGCCTGCTGAGATTCAATAATGAAAATCTTCACAGAACATTACTGAAAACAGTAATGCCTTTCTGCCTCAGTAACACCGGGCATAAGTGTAATGCATTATTTGTATGCGGCTAGGAGAAAATTCAGTGATTTACATTTAGGGTTCATATTTTGTTTCCAAATGAAAACATCCAGCCCCACTATTCTTACACAGGTATTCCCACTTCAAGCAAATGGCTCAAGATTTAGACCGTGTTCTCTTGCCTGAGACTTCTGACCTAATTCAGCTTTCCATCTTACTAGAGTTGAGAGAGCCTAGTTAAAGATTTATAATCCTGTCATTTTATCCCCAAGACAAATTATATTCCAGGCTACTTTAGCGCCTGAAGACGACCAGTACTGGTTACCCAAATACTTGGCTTATCTTAATTGTTAGACAACTGGTATGCTCAGCATTTTTGAGACAGAGGAATGAACACACCTCTGCTATTTTTTCCCTCTCCCCTCTCCTCTGCATTGATTACACCCAAGACAGATAACGGCTCAGGGAGTAAAGAATCCACCTGCAATGCAGAAGACCCAAGTTTGATCCCTAGGTTGAGAAGATCCCCTGGAGAAGGGCATGGCAACCCACTCCAATATTCTTGCCTGGAGAATTCCATGGACAGAGAAGCCTGGCAGGGTACAATCCATGGAGTTGACAGGAGTCAGACAAGATTGATCAAATTCCACTTTCACTTTCAAGATAGATAACCACTCCTGGTTACAGGAAAACAAAGGGTCTTGTGATGGAAGGGGTGGGGGTATGAGGTATGCACAGGAATCATGCATTTGCTGCTGCCATTGACAGGCAGCATTATTATCCATCCAGCTGTCCCCTCATTATCTTCTCTTCAGACACATAATCCTCCCATATATTCAAATGATATTCACCTCTTTGTTAAGCAGGTCTCATAAACATACCAAATACGGAAGAGATGCATTAACAGAGCTTTGCCCACCAGGCCCTAAATTAATGATAAGGTGTTTTATGTGACCTAAATGGACCATGATTTCGTGCAGTCGAGAACATGAGCCAAAACATTTCCAAGTGGAAGCGGTGAACGCAGCAAAATTCAATTTATGGAGCGCTCCTGGGACACACAAGCCTCATTCAGAGGCTAAGCAGCAGAGATTGGTCCTAAAAATAAAAGAAGCTGCTATTCTGATCTCACAGATGCAGTTGTGTGCTCAGCTAAAGCCTGGGAGACAACAGCAGACACCGAGGGATGCGATAATTAAGAGCCAGTCACGAAGCGCCCAGTTATGCCATCTGTACAATGAAGCTTAATGTACACAGTCAGTGATGATAAGCAGTAGTAAGAATTATTAAGCACATTGACAATAACAGTGTAATGCCAAGAGAAATGTTTTTTATTGCTTTAACTGCCCCGTCATTTTTATCCACAATGGCTCTCCAATGCAATGTTTTAAGTGAGGAGCATTTTTTCCAGTTTCCCAATAGAAAATAAAAATGATCTTGAAAAAAACTTAATAGTTTTCTCCATCAGGATTTGCTGGTTTTCACCACTAATCAGTAAACACAGTCCCAGCTTTCTGCACTTTATACGCAGATGTGGGTTAGTTAAGAATGAGTAGTGATGAAGTAAGTGAATAGAGTCAAAATATCCCTGCTAAAGGGATAATTGCAAGAGCCATATCACTTTAAAGTTTCAATTCTAAGTTGCTTCCTGTGTTCAAGAACAAGATAGTTCTTGGGCGGAGGATTGCAGGAGATTACGTAAAGGATGGCTGATATCAAGAGGGAAGAAACTGAAAGAAAGAGGGGGGCTGGGAACAAAGACAGACTGGACACCACTGCTCCACAGCAGCTTTGGAGGTAAGAAGACTCCTCTAGTGACAGAGACTTCCCTGATGGCTCAGCAATAAAGAATCCGCCTCCTATGGAGACAGAGGAGACAGGGATCAATGCCTGCGTCGGGAAGATTCCCCCAGACAAGGAAAGCACAACTCACTCCAGTATTCTTGCCTGGAGAACCCCACGGACAGAGGAGCCTGAGGGCTACAGTCCATGGGGTCACAAAGGGTCAGACACGACTGAGCACAGCACCAGCAGAGAGATGTGACTTTGTGCTCACGGGGCCCTAGGCAGAGGGCACCCAGGCTGTCAGGGGGTGGAGGAGGGTGATACCTATGCTTTTAGGATAGAGCAGGAGGGGCTTCCCTGGTGGCTCAGATGGTAAAGAATCTGCCCACAATGCAGGAGACCCAGGTTCAATCCCTGGGTCAGGAAGATCCCCTGTTGAAGGGAATGACCACCCACTCCAGGAGTCTTGCATTCTTGCCTGGATAATTTCATGGACAGAGAAGTGAGTCCATGGGACACAGAGTGAGTAACACTTTCACACTTTTTCAGGAGCAGCCAAAGACTCCTAAACCCAAGGAGCTCTCAGGGGTAGTGAGGAGAGTGTCAGAGATACCTCTCAGCAACTAGTTTTGACTTAAGATAGAGACAAACTACTTTCCTGGAAAACCTGGGAAGAACTGGCAGTGTGTAAGGCTTCAGTTGTAACAAAACTCCAAGAAGATAACAGAACATATAGTGGTATGCATTACATAAGCTTGACTTCTTTATGAGAAAGGGCAAGTGTATAAGTCAGAGTTCCACCAGAAAAACAGAACAAGTAGAATACACACATACACACACACACACATTTAGTTAGTTAGTTAGTTATGCACAGAATTGGCCTGTATAGATTGAGAGCTCTGGCTAGGCCCATGGACTCTGTAGTCCATCATGAAATCTCTTCTTTCTCAGGGAAACCTCAGCTCTTCTCTTGAGGCCTTTCAACTGCTTGGATCTGATGCCCCCAGATTATTGAGCATAATCTCCTCAGTCAACAGATTGTAGATATTAATCATCTCTACAAAATACCATCACCGTGACACCTAGATTAGTGTTTGAAAGAATACCTGGGGACTCCAGCCCAGCCAAGTTAAGACATGAAACTATCACCAAAGAGTTTTGCACGTTGAATTTCCTCTATATACTGACTCTGTGATGTGGAATTTTCTGCATTGTTCCAGTGAAAGGTCCCTGATACCATGGTCACGAGCTCGGTCCCTGGGTGGATAGTTGGCATTACTCTGCCCACTGCCCTCAATTATAAGTGGCCATAAGAAAGCAGGGGCATGAATGGACAGTCATAAAAACAGCACCACAGGCGGAAAACAGCTCGAAGCACATGCCCTACAGATGTGGTTTTATTTCCAGCTGTTAACTAATTGGCTTTGTCCAGGTGAAGAGGCACTGTGGCATTTTCACTGAATTGCCAGTGAGACACAGAGAGGGGTTTAGGGCTTGTCTCTGCTAAACAAGACGGGAAATCGCTGGGGGCTTGCCTTGATATGTCCATCATCTGCTTCCAGTTCTGGTGTATTTACCTGCACGCTTCTCTTCTCCTGATTTATCTGATCACAGATGGTAGCACATCTCATTAAAATGCACAGTTGTGGACAATATCTTCATTTTCATTGCACTTAGGTTTAATCTTTCACAGCTGAGGGGTAAGATGTGATCTATATACTGACTCTGTGATGTGGAATTTTCTGCATTGTTCCAGTGAAAGGTCCCTGATACCATGGTCACGAGCTCGGTCCCTGGGTGGATAGTTGGCATTACTCTGCCCACTGCCCTCAATTATAAGTGGCCATAAGAAAGCAGGGGCATGAATGGACAGTCATAAAAACAGCACCACAGGCGGAAAACAGCTCGAAGCACATGCCCTACAGATGTGGTTTTATTTCCAGCTGTTAACTAATTGGCTTTGTCCAGGTGAAGAGGCACTGTGGCATTTTCACTGAATTGCCAGTGAGACACAGAGAGGGGTTTAGGGCTTGTCTCTGCTAAACAAGATGGGAAATCGCTGGGGGCTTGCCTTGATATGTCCATCATCTGCTTCCAGTTCTGGTGTATTTACCTGCACGCTTCTCTTCTCCTGATTTATCTGATCACAGATGGTAGCACATCTCATTAAAATGCACAGTTGTGGACAATATCTTCATTTTCATTGCACTTAGGTTTAATCTTTCACAGCTGAGGGGTAAGATGTGAGCTTCTCCTTAGTTCTGTTGGGAAGTGATGAGCAAGTCAGTGCACCATCTTGCTTTCCTTTGGTCATATTGGGCAGCCTCAGTTTCCCTTAATGTTCCTATGGCCGGCTTTCACTCTCTTGATCACTTTTCTTGCGCTTCTTGGAATCTTCCGTATTGCTCTTCAGTACAGAGGTTGGAAAGGTGCTCTCAGCAGTCCAGGTTTAGAACGTGGTGTGAGGAGAAGGTAAGGATGTGGTTTTTATCACCCCGAGGATGTGTTTGCTGCCTCTTTCTCCTCTGAACATAGTGTGCCTGGGCGCTGCTGTGGACCTGCCTTTTTAGCTCTATATGGGCTCTGCCCAGGCTGCCACCCAGCTCGGCGGCTCCAGCTATGTCACCTCTACCGACTCACCAGTGCGTTCCTCTATCCCTGTTCCTCCTGTGTGGACACAGAAGGAGCATCTCCATTTGATGGCTGGATGGCATCACCAACTCAATGAATATGAGTTTGAGCAAATTCCAGGAGATAGTAAAGGACAGGGAACCCTGATGTGCTGTAGCACATGGGGTTGCAAAGAGTCCGACATGCTGAACGACAATTTGCGTGTCTAATGGATCTTCTGACTCCACAAATTCAGACCATCCTAAAGGAGATCAGTCCTGGGATTTCTCTGGAAGGAATGATGCTAAAGCTGAAACTCCAGTACTTCAGCCACCTCATGCGAAGAGTGGACTCATTGGAAAAGACTTTGACACTGGGAGGGATTGGGGGCAGGAGGAGAAGAGGACGACCGAGGATGAGATGGCTGGATGGCATCACGGACTCGATGGACGCGAGTCTGAGTGAACTCCGGGAGTTGGTGATGGACAGGGAGGCCTGGCGTGCTGCAAGTCATGGGGTCGCAAAGAGTCGGACACGACTGAGCGACTGAACTGAACTGAACTGAGCAAGATGCCAGTGGCATGAAGAGAAGGATGACATTATTTTCTGACTAATATCAGAAATGCCTTCATCTTTTCAACCTTCAAGTTTGCACCACTTAAGGTTTACACTAGAGGGACCTGCCTTCCTAATCTGATTTGTCCAGTGTCCAGTCTGCCATTTCTTCTTGGACCCTACTTCATCTAAAATTCCTTTGTGAGGGGCATCTAAGACTGATGCGACCTCTGTCTAGCAAGCCAATGTTACAATATCACAATGCTGAAAGGAACCAGAGAAGGAAAACTTTGCATTTGGGGAGAGGACACAGAGAACAACTTTTCTCTCTCTCTCACTTGCTCTCACTCTTTCTCTGTCTCTCACTAGCTCTTTGTTAGAAAGAGCAGATTGTTATAACAGAGGACAGACAGCCCCAAGCTCAAAGCCTAGTGCTAGCACTTACTAGCCCTGGGGTGGCCCTGGAGACCCTACTCGGCCTCTCCAATCTCAGTTCTTCATTATAAAACAGAGATGGGAACTTCCTGATGGTCCAGGGGTTAAGAACCCGCCTTCCAATGCAGGGGACTTGAACTTGATCCCTTCAGGGAGCTAAGATTCCACATGCCACGGGGCAACTAAGCCCATGTGCCACAACTACTGAGCCCCCGTGCCTCAACTGGAGAAGACCCAAGCCTCAACTGGAGAAGACCCAAGCCTCAACTGGAGAAGACCCAAGCCTCAACTAGAGAAGCCTGTGCAATGCAATCACAACGAAGTGGCATCACAGCTCCCCCACCTCAAAAAAAAACCCAGAGATGGTTGTTCCTACCTTGAGAGGGTATTGTAAAGATTAAGTGAGATGGAATGTTTAAGCAGAGGGTCTGGCATACAATTAATGTTTAATGACTGTTAAGTATAGGCTTCCCTTGTGGCTCAGCTGATAAAGAATCTGCCTGCAATGAGGGAGACCTGGGTTTGATCTCTGGGTTGGGAAGATCCCCTAGAGAAGGGAAAGGCTACCCACTCCAGTATTCTGGCCTGGAGAAGTCCATGGACTTGTATAGTCCATGGGGTTGCAGAGTCGGACACGAATGAGTGACTTTCACTTCACTTCACTTCAAATATTATCCCAGACAAATATGTTGGCTTGGTTTTCTCCTTGGAAGTTCTAAGAGCTTCATTTGTGGAAATGTGGTCCCGGAGTAGTAAATACGTCCCTGGGAGGGATGTCAGAGGTGAGAGGAAATGATGGGAGATCCAGGAGGGCAGAACAACGTCAAGGAAAGTGCTCACCACCTGGGGTGCAAACATTACAGGCAGAATGTGTGTTGAGCACCTTACCCAGTGGCAGGCACACAGTTGGAGTTTAACTGATGGGAGTTAAGAACATGAGCGCTAACATAGCACAAAGAGGGACCTGCCCCTCCAAAAACACCCTGGGCAATGGGACAAGGGGCCAGAATTCTGCTAGGCAGCATCAGGTTGGAGCCAACAGAGAAGAGTGGCTGCCTTTGCTGGAAACAACAAAAGCTGATTTCACCTACTCCATCTTTCTGCCTGGAATGAAGCCTGCTGAGATTCAATAATGAAAATCTTCACAGAACATTACTGAAAACAGTAATGCCTTTCTGCCTCAGTAACACCGGGCATAAGTGTAATGCATTATTTGTATGCGGCTAGGAGAAAATTCAGTGATTTACATTTAGGGTTCATATTTTGTTTCCAAATGAAAACATCCAGCCCCACTATTCTTACACAGGTATTCCCACTTCAAGCAAATGGCTCAAGATTTAGACCGTGTTCTCTTGCCTGAGACTTCTGACCTAATTCAGCTTTCCATCTTACTAGAGTTGAGAGAGCCTAGTTAAAGATTTATAATCCTGTCATTTTATCCCCAAGACAAATTATATTCCAGGCTACTTTAGCGCCTGAAGACGACCAGTACTGGTTACCCAAATACTTGGCTTATCTTAATTGTTAGACAACTGGTATGCTCAGCATTTTTGAGACAGAGGAATGAACACACCTCTGCTATTTTTTCCCTCTCCCCTCTCCTCTGCATTGATTACACCCAAGACAGATAACGGCTCAGGGAGTAAAGAATCCACCTGCAATGCAGAAGACCCAAGTTTGATCCCTAGGTTGAGAAGATCCCCTGGAGAAGGGCATGGCAACCCACTCCAATATTCTTGCCTGGAGAATTCCATGGACAGAGAAGCCTGGCAGGGTACAATCCATGGAGTTGACAGGAGTCAGACAAGATTGATCAAATTCCACTTTCACTTTCAAGATAGATAACCACTCCTGGTTACAGGAAAACAAAGGGTCTTGTGATGGAAGGGGTGGGGGTATGAGGTATGCACAGGAATCATGCATTTGCTGCTGCCATTGACAGGCAGCATTATTATCCATCCAGCTGTCCCCTCATTATCTTCTCTTCAGACACATAATCCTCCCATATATTCAAATGATATTCACCTCTTTGTTAAGCAGGTCTCATAAACATACCAAATACGGAAGAGATGCATTAACAGAGCTTTGCCCACCAGGCCCTAAATTAATGATAAGGTGTTTTATGTGACCTAAATGGACCATGATTTCGTGCAGTCGAGAACATGAGCCAAAACATTTCCAAGTGGAAGCGGTGAACGCAGCAAAATTCAATTTATGGAGCGCTCCTGGGACACACAAGCCTCATTCAGAGGCTAAGCAGCAGAGATTGGTCCTAAAAATAAAAGAAGCTGCTATTCTGATCTCACAGATGCAGTTGTGTGCTCAGCTAAAGCCTGGGAGACAACAGCAGACACCGAGGGATGCGATAATTAAGAGCCAGTCACGAAGCGCCCAGTTATGCCATCTGTACAATGAAGCTTAATGTACACAGTCAGTGATGATAAGCAGTAGTAAGAATTATTAAGCACATTGACAATAACAGTGTAATGCCAAGAGAAATGTTTTTTATTGCTTTAACTGCCCCGTCATTTTTATCCACAATGGCTCTCCAATGCAATGTTTTAAGTGAGGAGCATTTTTTCCAGTTTCCCAATAGAAAATAAAAATGATCTTGAAAAAAACTTAATAGTTTTCTCCATCAGGATTTGCTGGTTTTCACCACTAATCAGTAAACACAGTCCCAGCTTTCTGCACTTTATACGCAGATGTGGGTTAGTTAAGAATGAGTAGTGATGAAGTAAGTGAATAGAGTCAAAATATCCCTGCTAAAGGGATAATTGCAAGAGCCATATCACTTTAAAGTTTCAATTCTAAGTTGCTTCCTGTGTTCAAGAACAAGATAGTTCTTGGGCGGAGGATTGCAGGAGATTACGTAAAGGATGGCTGATATCAAGAGGGAAGAAACTGAAAGAAAGAGGGGGGCTGGGAACAAAGACAGACTGGACACCACTGCTCCACAGCAGCTTTGGAGGTAAGAAGACTCCTCTAGTGACAGAGACTTCCCTGATGGCTCAGCAATAAAGAATCCGCCTCCTATGGAGACAGAGGAGACAGGGATCAATGCCTGCGTCGGGAAGATTCCCCCAGACAAGGAAAGCACAACTCACTCCAGTATTCTTGCCTGGAGAACCCCACGGACAGAGGAGCCTGAGGGCTACAGTCCATGGGGTCACAAAGGGTCAGACACGACTGAGCACAGCACCAGCAGAGAGATGTGACTTTGTGCTCACGGGGCCCTAGGCAGAGGGCACCCAGGCTGTCAGGGGGTGGAGGAGGGTGATACCTATGCTTTTAGGATAGAGCAGGAGGGGCTTCCCTGGTGGCTCAGATGGTAAAGAATCTGCCCACAATGCAGGAGACCCAGGTTCAATCCCTGGGTCAGGAAGATCCCCTGTTGAAGGGAATGACCACCCACTCCAGGAGTCTTGCATTCTTGCCTGGATAATTTCATGGACAGAGAAGTGAGTCCATGGGACACAGAGTGAGTAACACTTTCACACTTTTTCAGGAGCAGCCAAAGACTCCTAAACCCAAGGAGCTCTCAGGGGTAGTGAGGAGAGTGTCAGAGATACCTCTCAGCAACTAGTTTTGACTTAAGATAGAGACAAACTACTTTCCTGGAAAACCTGGGAAGAACTGGCAGTGTGTAAGGCTTCAGTTGTAACAAAACTCCAAGAAGATAACAGAACATGTCAGAAGGACTTAGGGTATTATCATTCTGTCCCTCTGACAGCATGGAGATTCAAAGTCAGAAATAGACCTGCCTGCAGAACATAAAGCCAGTATTTCCAGCACTCCTCAGCTGTGGACTGTTATTAACACCCACCTTCTAAATTAACAGCTCACAATGGACTTCTGTTTGTTGGACATCATGGGTAAAATATTGCCACCCACAAAGAGGGCACAAAACATTACTTTTATCATATGGTCACCTCTAAATTCAATCCAAAATAATGACACTCAGAGGAAAAGTATAGTTTTAAAATACAAAGGGGTCCCAAGGGCTTTTCAATCAAAAACTTCACAAAAGAATCTCAATAGACTAATAGTTCTTTAGGCTAATAAAATTAATGGAAACAAAAGTTTTTAAACAGTGGTATTAAATATAACTTAAGTTTTCTTGGATGATCCTACTCGATTAATACAAACTACAGACTTCCCTGGTAGTCCAGTGGTTGAGAACCCACCTTTCAATGCAGGACATAGGGGTTTGATCCCTGGTCCAGGAATTGAGATCCTACATCCCAATGACATGAAAAAGGAATGGCCAAACTTATATGCAGAGTACATCATGAGAAACGCTGGACTGGAAGAAACACAAGCTGGAATCAAGATTGCCGGGAGAAATATCAATAACCTCAGATATGCAGATGACACCACCCTTATGGCAGAAAG
>SJYT01072548.1:540896-627257 GCA_006410635.1 Cephalophus harveyi
TGTGAAGAAGGCTGAGCGCCGAAGAATTGATGCTTTTGAACTGTGGTGTTGGAGAAGACTCTTGAGAGTCCCTTGGACTGCAAGGAGATCCAACCAGTCCATTCTGAAGGAGATCAACCCTGGGTGTTCTTTGGAAGGAATGATGCTAAAGCTGAAACTCCAATACTTTGGCCACCTCATGCGAAGAGTTGACTCATTGGAAAAGACTCTGATGCTGGGAGTGATTGGGGGCGGGAGGAGAAGGGGATGACCGAGGATGAGATGGCTGGATGGCATCACTGACTCGATGGATGTGAGTCTGAATGATCTCCGAGAGATGGTGATGAACAGGGAGGCCTGGCGTGCTGCAATTCATGGGGTCGCAAAGAGTCGGACACGACTGAGCGACTGAACTGAACTGAACTGAAGTACAACTACAACTAGAATGAAAGGGCAAGGCTGGCTTTTAGGGGTTTAAGGGCCAGAAGCCTGTATTTAATTTAGTAGGAGCAGACACAGAAGAATGTGATGGGGGGAAGGAGCAAGATCACAGTTAAATCTTGGGAAAACTGAAAAGGCTACTGTGATGTGCTAGAGAGAGACACCAGTAGCAGACAGGAGGTGGTAGTTTCACAGCTGTATGCTCATTTTGTTTTCCTTGTCGAAGAGTGACAATATGTTGGGCAAATGGACTGCATACAGGTGTGACCCTGGGCATGGATCAGGTGGTGAGAGAAACCACAAAAAGAGACCACAGGGAATCTGACAAAAATGTGGTATAAAGATGGAGGACTTAAGAATACCTTCAACTCCAAAATACGGTGTTGAGTGAAAAAGAGGAAGATGCCCGATTTTAAGCATTATATAGTATATTTATGTAAAAGAAAATCACTAAAAAATAATGTCAAGTATATATTTTGCATGGATTGTACGGGCACATACAGAACATAAAAAGAGGCAGGAGGGAATGTAAGTGACTCTGAAGCCAGAATTCAGGGGATCAAGTCCCAGCTCTGGCAATACCAGTTCTGTAGTCTTGGGCAAATCACTTCGCCTCCACAGGGGGGGTGAGGCAGGAGAGTCTTAGGAAAGCAGAGAAGATGTGGAATGGCAGTTGTATAGGAACCTTCTTTTAATTAATAAAATACTAACAGGGAGAGTTCAGGTGAGGATAGATTTCATGGTTTTCAAGGTAGCAAATCAGGGCAGAAAGAGAGCCAAGTAAATTCAAGCTGATGGCAGGTCAGTAGAGGCTCACAGGAAGAGACTTGAAGAAGGAGCTGGCTTACTTTGAACTTGAATATGACTAAAGCTGGTAGACAGGAATGTTGAAGACAGTGTTAAAAAAAAAAAAAAAGACTGACAAAAAAGAGTGGACTGGGATGCAGGAAGCCAAAGGGATGCCAAAGAGCCCCTCAACATTAGAGAGGGAGGAAAGTGACCTGAGCAAAAGGAACTCAAAGCCCGAGGGCTTTCTGCTGCTGACGCAGAGTGGCCGTGGAGCGGGGCCGCCACAGCAGTGAGGAGACAAGCCACCAAGAAGAGTTTACAAGGAAGGTTAGGCCATGTCAGAGAGTTGGCCAGTACAGCTTTTCTTCTCATCTCTCAGGGCTTCCCTAGTGGTTCAGATGGTAAACAATCTGCCTGCAATGCAGGAGACCTGGGTTTAATCAATGGCTACCACTCCAGGATTCTTGCCTGGAGAAGTCCATGGTGACTATCACTAACACAGTGAAGTGTTAGCCATTCATTTGTGTGTGACTCTTGGCAAGTTCGTGGAATGTAGCCCACCAGGCTCCTCCATCCATGGAATTCGCCAGGGAAGACTACTGGAGTGGGTGGCCATTTCCTCCTCCAGGGAATGTTCCCAACCCAGGGATTGAACCTGGGTCTCTGCTCTGCAGTCAAGATTCTTTACCATCTGAGCCACCAGGGAAGCCCAATTACAATGCAATAGATAGGAACAACAAAGAAGGCTGAACTCACACTGACCTCCAGACATTTCCCTAAAGCTTAATCTTGGGTGACATCTTCAGAACGAGTTTTTTCTCCTTTTCTGGTTCATTTATTTAACAAATAATGACTGTGTAAAGCACTGTACTGTGTGTGAGGATGTAGGTCTAGTCTAGGGCTCCAGCACTTCAAGGGTTTACAACCAGTCAGAGAGTATAAGAAAATAATTAGCAATTCTACAAGAGCTAACTAACAAGACAACAAGTGATGTTACGAGGCAATATGAAATGAAGTGACAAATAAGTGATGTGTGCTTACAGAGGAGAAACACCAGCGTTGGTTGTTGGCTATTCTTTCATCCAGTTGTTTAACAAAGATTTATTGAGCACTAACTATGTGCCAGGCAGTGTGTTTGCTATATAATGATGAACAGACAGCCTTCAGCCCAAGGGGAAAAGATAGACAGTCAACAAACATAAATACACATCGTGACTTTTAAAATTAATTAATTAATTAATTTTTAAAATCTTGGCTGCTGGGTCTTCATCACGATTGCGTGAGGGCTCTTAGTTGCAGAGCCAGGGTCTTTCTCTAGTGGTGGTGCACTGGCTTATTTGCTCCCAGGCATGTGAGATTTTAGTTGCCTCACTAGGGATCAGACCTGCATCCCCTGCATTGAAAGGCAGGTTCTTAACCACTGGATGACCAGGGAAGTCCCAGCAGATTGTGATTAAGTTCCATGAAGGAAAAGAATAGGGTGCTTTAAGAGCAGAACAACAGACAACATAATTGGGGGATCTTGGAAGCTCAAGGTGGCATTCAACACACTGTAAGAACCCACACAGCAGAATCCTGCTGTGTGCTATTAGTTAATTGTGCAATATGCATAAGATGTAACTAACTTTATATACTAGCTCTAATTCTCAGAATGAGTCTTATTTATATGAATATTATCATCTCACCTTTATTGTATGAATGAGTAAACTGAGGTTTAGAGGAATGATTAACTTCTCCAAGGTCACAAGCTACTTTTTCAAGGTACATGGTAGTGCCAGAATTTAAGGCAAGATCTGGGCAACTCCTGAATCGCATGCTCTTTCTGCTATGACACACTAATTCTCATCTCAGAAGATATCTGAAGTTATTCTCTTTTATTTGTGAAAATAAATTTCTGAAGAAACACCTTCCAATATAAATATAATGATTACTATTGCATTGGAAAATAATGCTTTTACATAGCAATAGGCATGATCTTTTTACAAAAGAACATTTCTTGCACCTCTGCTGCTATTTTGCCAGCATCTCACCCAGTTTGAAAACTTGGCAACAGCTAGTAATAATAATAATGAAACATAGTAACTAGAATTTAATAGGCACCTATTATGTGCTAGATGTGCATCACTGACTCAATGGACATGAATTTGAGCCAATTCCAGGAGACAGTAGGGGACAGGGAAGCCTGGCGCGCTGCAGTCCATGGGGTTGCAGAGTCAGACACCACTTAGCAGCCGAACAACAAAACAACAAATGTGCTAGATCGTGTCCTTGGGGATGCCTGGGCATAGCCTTACCTAATCCTTGTAATAATCCTGTGAAGCATACACGCCTCTCCCCGTCTGAGGGATGGCATCTAAGTTGAGAGATTAACCAACCTGACCAAGGTTACACTGGCTGAGTGGCAGAGAACAGATTTAAACTCCACTGTGGCACACTCTCCATCCCACCCCCAGTACCAGCCCATGAATTCCTGAGCCGAAATTAGCTTTGCTGTAGGGAGAAAGAACAGAAGTAAAACAACTTGCCCAAGTTAATGTGGCTAGAGAAAAGCAGACCCAGTCGGGCAACCTGGAATTCCCAGCTCCCCATTCACTTCCTGACTGACCACAGTAACTTTTTTGGGCAAACATGATGAATGCATGATAACTGACAAAAAGGACTTAATTCATTCCTAAATGGCTCAAGTCAATTATACTCAAGGGATAAAAGGGCAGCCTGTAAACTTACAACTCTCTTGTCAGGTCTGTTGGACTTCCAGAACCCTTCTTATAGAATATGAAGCAGTCCCAACCTGGATCATGATTTACATCAAAAGTTCCCAGTGAAGAGTTGCCAACTTGAGTAAATTGACACTGCCCAGTTCCTTCCTTTATTCTGTCTTGCCAGACACTGCACACAGAGCACCCTCACAAAATCCAAAAAGATTCAGCATTAACCAGATGCAGTGGCCCCGGGGAGAAAACATCTCCAACTCTTGCCTGGAAAATCCCATGGACGGAGGAGCCTGGTAGGCTGCAGTCCATGGGGTTGCAAAGAGTCGGACACGACTGAGCGACTTCACTTTCACTTTTCACTTTCATGCATTGGAGAAGGAAATGGCAACCCACTCCAGTGTTCTTGCCTGGAGAATCCCAGGGATGGGGGAGCCTGGTGGGCTGCTGTCTATGGGGTTGCACAGAGTCGGACACGACTGAAGCGACTCAGCAGCAGCAGCAGCAGCAGCTTCTTTATTAAGAGTTGGTTTCTCACCAGAGGCATTCAGGATGCAACAGGTGGGATGCTCAGGATTCACTTCTACCCACTCTTATCCCCACAGGAGACAATGACCACAGGGGAACAAGAAAAGTAGAACAGCAGTCACAATATTTTAAGGAAAACTAAAATTACCCCCACTTGAAAGTCAATACGTCAAGGCCGGGGATACGCTCTGGCTGTGCTTTAAGTCTCAGACAAGAAAATTCAGTACTCTGATTAAATGAAAAAGTATAATGGACAGTAGTGGAAAATGGCACTTCGCACATTTTGACTGTGGAGTTTCCCCGGTGGCACTAGTGGTAAAGAATCTCCTGCCAAAGGAGGAAACCAAGACACGCCGGTTCAATCCCTGGGCTGGGAAGATGCCCCGGTGTAGGAAATGGCAACTCACTCCAGTATTCTTGCCTGGAACATTCCATGGACTGAGGTTGCAAAGAGTCGGACATGACTGAGCACACACACATGGAAAAGAGAACTTGAGGTTTCCGATTAGGTTTATATTTGAGGAACTGTCTGGTGTGAATATTATAGGAGAAAAAGGCAAACATGCTATGAAAAATCATTTTCAATCTCCTTTAAGGAGTATTGGGGAGAGATGAACATTCGGACACTATTGTCTGAGTGAGAGCTGCAGGGCAAACACAGAGGACAAGGAGAGGACCTACACAGAACGCTTCTGATGGCATTCAGGAGATGAACTCTACATAGGGAATTATTCTATATTCGCTCAGCAAGAAGTCAGTTGTCAAGCACTTAGTGAATGAAGGTCAGTATTCCACATTCTGAAGGTTTGAGAGCCACAAAGACTCAGCTTGGAAAGACTATGTGCAAACAGTCATCACTAATTTTTTTGAACTTGCAGAACCTTCATTGACTGCATAACAAAATAGAAACCCACAAAAATCAGAATTGCCTCGAAGAAGCATGATATGTTTAGAACATAAAACACATAAACAACACGTAATGTAGCGTAACCACAAGCACCAAGTCCACCATTACAAGCTAAGTTTATGAGTGCTAATAGAAAATGCTTTAAAAGTGTCAGTCAACTGTCACCAATATCAATGGCTGTCGCCCTAATATAATGACTACTCATTGCACCAGCTTGCTTATCAAAGTAGAGCATGATGGTTAACAGCCTAGGGTCACGTTGCCTGGTTCAAAGCCCTGATAAGTCCTGTCCTAGCTATATGGACTTGGGTAATTTAAACAACTTATGCCTAGATTTTGTTATTTGTAAAATGGGAAAGTAAACAGTACTTAGTTCATATGGGTTTTGTAACTATCAAAGAAGTTATTATACTTAAGGACTTGTAATGATCATTACCAATAAAAATCAATAGCAATAATTCTTATCAGTATCAATATTATAACTCTCTAGAGTAGAGCTACCTACCCACCTTGGATTGTCCACCTTATTCTGAATCTCCTCAAGAAAGGATTCTTTATCTTGTTTGAGTCACTAAAGTATAGGGTCTCTATAGTAAAATACCTCAAAATGGGCTTCCCCAGTGGTTCAGGAGTAAAGAATAAACCTTCAGTGCAGAAGACCTGGTTTCCATCCCTGGGTCAAGAAGATCCGCTGAAGAGAAACGGGAACCCACTCCAGTATTCTTGTCTGGGAAATCCCATGGACAGAGGAGCCTTGCGGGCTACAGTCCATGGAGACGCAAAAGAATCAGGCAGGACTTAGCCACTCAACAACAACAATACCACAAAACAGGTTTACTATACTGTATATCAATCATTCTTTTATATATGTGTTTCTCCTATGAGATCGTGCACTTTCTGAAGCAGAAATAGCCTTATTCAGTTCTGTCTTCAGCAATGAGCTCAGATTCCTGTAGATGGAAAACTCAATAAATGTTTGATGAACTCAGCTTTGTATCAAAATAATATCTGTAGATAGAGAAGATGGTCTAGGAAACTCTTTAGCCCATCTTGATTTTATAAGTCAATGCATTATTTATTGTATTAGTTGCAGTAGACTGTACTGATATAACAAATAGGTCCACTCTGTTTTGTGATAAACACAAGAGAATTTCATGCCTTGCTCAGTTAATAATCCAGGGCATATGCTCCTGTTTGAAAGAGGTGTGTGCTCCAGGCAATCATTCAGTCAAGGGCTTCCAAAGTCACTCTGGGTATGGCCAACCCAGATGCCAATAAAAGGGGAAGTATGGAAAAGCACTTCCTGGAGGTTTCATGGAACAAGCCAGGAAGTGGCATGTATTTTTCTATCCACATTCCTTAAGATAGAACTTAATCAAATGATATATCTAGCTGCATAAGAGGTTGGGAGATGCAGCAAGGGGAAATAGATTTTAATGAACTAGCAACTTCTGCCACTGGTTAAAATTAATCCCACTTACTTTATTCAAAAAGCCATTACTTTAACGTATTTTGCGAGTATTGAAAAAAATTCCATACTCTTTTGAAAATAGATTTTATTTACTAAAATTCTGTAGTCAAGATATAACTTCTTCCTTAAACTAGGAGTAAACAAGTTTTGAGATTAATTATTCATCTGCAAACTCTTAGTTTCCATAGCTTAATTAAATTAAATTGTCATTTGCTCTCTTTGTGTATATAAATATAAGAGATGATCAAAAGCAAAAAAGTTTGATTAATCTGGATCTAACCACTGCCACCTCACCCTTCAACACTTAGCAGACAATTCCAGTCCACTTTGCCTCCTGTCCTGTAGCTCTCACAAGTTTCCATACAAAAGAAAATTCGATGGTCTGGAAATGTTTTCTGTTTTAATATATGAGCCTCATTTGCTTAACCACATTGCCAGATCCTCAAGGGTATCATTTACTTTATGTTTCTCTAGAAAGCAAAACTGATTTTGTAAAATACAAAGTGCCTTCCATATAGTCGAGTGTTATTTTTTTTTTTATATTTCTTTCAGTGCCTAAGCACAGTGGTAGGTATTTAAATAACCAGTTAGATCACTTATCCATTAAGCAAAAACTTAGAGCTTCAACAGGCTTGAAAGTCAATTCACTGCAGAACAGACTACTTTTTCACTCCTCCCTGTTTCCATGCCCTTTCAATAAGACTTTGGAGTCTATTTCCCCATCTCATAGATCTGAGCTGGCCTTGAGATTTGCTTCAGCCAACAGAATGTGTTAGAAGTAACAGACTTTAAAAGGCCTTGTATGTCCCAAGGTTCACACTCTTGGGACACAAGCCTTTGTCCAGACAATAAGCCCAGGCTAGCCTTAGGAATGATAATAACTACATTAAACTCTCATCTAGTTGCCCAGCCAAAAGCCAGTCTGGTGAGGTCATTCCAGAAGAGTCCTTAAGACAACCTGTTAGCCAACTGCAGAAGCACCAGCAAACACAACTGTGAAATGAAATGTTTTCTGCTTTACCTCTACCAGTAAACAAGCTTTTTCCAAATGCAAGTTTCCGCACCCAGGTGAAACAAAGCCAGCTATTTGGAAGCCATCAGCTACTTCCACCCTTGTAAGTGCTGAGGAGCTGGGGGAATGGGAGAGGCTGCCATCTGCCACATTCACCATCTCTTACTGTAAACAAGGAATTAGCAGGTGAACAGTAAAGAAAGCCGGATTGTACCCAGATAGCTAGATGTTTATGAAAGAAATGATCTCTGCAAGCGCAGGCACTTCTACCTTCTCATAATAGAAAGAAGATCAGCTTATTTAACTTATATACAGAGTACATCATGTGAAATGACAGGCTGGATAAAGTATAAGCTGGAATCAAGATTGCCAAGAGAAATATCAATAACCTCAGATAAGCAGATGACACCACCCTTATGACAGAAAGCAAAGAGGATCTAAAGAGCCTCTTGATAAAGGTGAAAGAGGAGAGTGAAAAGGCTGGTTTAAAACTCATCATTCCAAAAACTATGATCATGGCATCCGGTCCCATCACTTACTGGCAAACAGATGGGGAAAAAGTGGAAACAGTGACAGACTTTATTTTCTTGGGCTCCAAAATCACTGCAGACGGTGACTGCAGCCATGAAACTAAAAGACACTTGCTCCTTGGAAGAAAAACTATGACAAACCTAGACAGTGTATTAAAAAGCAGAGCCATTACTTTACCGACAAAGGTCTGTCTAGTCAAAGCCATGGTTTTTCCAGTAGTCATGTATGGATGTGAGAGTTGAATCATAAAGTAGGCTGAGCACCAAAGAATTGATGCCTTTGAACTGTGGTGTTGGAGAAGATTCTTGAGAGTTCCTTGGAAAGCAAGGAGATCAAACCAGTCAATCCTAAAGGAAATCAGTCCTGAATATTCATTGGAAGGACTGATGCTGAAGCTGAAATTCCAATACTTTGGCCACCTGATGTGAAGAACTGACTCATTAGAAAAGACCCTGATGCTGGGCAAGATTTAAGGCAGGAGAAGGGGACCACAGAGGATGACATGGTTGGATGGCATTACCAACTCGATGGACATGAGTTTGAGTAAGTTCCGGGAGTTGGTAATGGACAGGGAGGCCTGGTGTGCTGCAGTCCATGGGGTGGCAAAGAGTCGGACACAACTGAGTGACTGGACTGAAATGAAATGAACTTCACCTGAACTCTCACTGTTAGGAAACAGTATTTCATTAATTAAAAGAAGATCCCTATACAACTGCCATTCCACATCTTCTCTGCTTTCCTAATACTCTCCTGCCTCACCCACTCCCGCGGAGGTGAAGTGATTTGCCCAAGATTTCAGAGCTGGTATTGCCAGAGTTGACTCGTTGGAAAAGAAGCTGATGCTGGGAAAGATTGAAGGCAGGAGAAGGGGATGATAGAGGATGAGATGGTTGGATGGCATCATCGACTCAATGGACATGAGTTTGAGTAAACCCTGGGAGATGGTGAAGGGCAGGGTAACCTGGTGTGCTGCAGTTCATGGGTTTGCAGAGTTGGACACAATTGAAGCGAATTAGCACTCAAGCACTCAGACACTTAACAATTATCTACCATAGTCCTTCATTTTGCAAGTTAGTAAATATAGTCTTGAGCAGGTAAGTGATAAAAGTAGACACTAATAAAGCTAGTACAATTCAGGTCTTCTAATTTAGCAGTTTGGTGTGCTTTCAATGAAAACATTTTGCTTCACTTCCAAGATCTTTGGAGTTTCTCAAGTCAACACAACTAGTGTCCAATAAGAGCTGGACACTAAAGAACACCCTATGTAGGATTATTGGAGCTTTTCATAAGACAAGACTGTTTAAAACACACTGAAAAATACTATAAAAAGTAAAGCAAGAATCCCTACTATATGCTAAAGACACTGATGAAAGTATTTTATTAATTTCTGATTTGTCAAAAGAAAGGTCATGAGTCAGCTTTAAAAAAACCGTTAGCTCAGAAAGCTCTGATTTTTTTACCTGTACATTAACCATCCTTCTTTTTTTTTAAAAAAAAAAAAAAAAAGGGTAGAGTGGTAGAGGTGAGGGAAGAGGAGGATTCCAGGATGATTAGCCTTCAATTTATAGAGCATCAAGAGAATTACTCCCAAAGTTGACTTCTTAATTTGTATTCTGACTTAAAGGACTGAAGGCTAGAAGGGCAGAAACTTTTACTTTCCTTATTTATGTATTCCTATAGTCTGGTATCGGAGAAGGCAATGGCAACCCACTCCAGTACTCTTGCCTGGCAAATCCCATGGACAGAGGAGCCTGGTGGGCTGCCGTCTCTGGGGTCGCACAGAGTCTGACACGACTGAAGCAACTTAGCAGCAACAGCAGCAGCATAGCCTGGTATTGGACATGAATGAATGAGTAACTGAATGAATCTTAAGCAGAGTGACCTTTTAAAAACACCATAGGAATAGGTTCAAGAAAATAGAAATTCTGAGAAAGAACTTTAGACTGGCTTTAGGCTGATGAATCAGGAAAATAAGATGTTACTTTTAGAAAGACCTACATAAAAAAAGAGGACAAAAAAGAAAGAGGAAAATATTACCAAGCTTTTAAAACAAAAAACATATTAACAATGTTGTGCCCATGTTTAAATACAACTTCATTAAAATACTTGACTTTTCATAATAAAAACTGAGATTTTTAAATAGCCTTTAGATTTCTTTTGTAGGAAAGTCATTATATAGTAATAACTTACATTTATATAAAGCATTATCTCAGGTAAGGTTTTTTTTCCCTTCAGAACAATTTTAATGTTTTACATAAGTACTAAATTCACACCAGCATTTTAATAAAATCAAAACCTTTCTAAATCTTTTCCTACATCTTAACTATTCATGAAATTTTTAAAAGATTAGTTGTATTAATTGGTCATAAATACAGTTTCTGCTCCTTATGTTATATTCTTTAATCTGAAGTGACTCAGAACTTTTATTATTCTAAAGCATTATGAGTGGCTCTGAAGTTACAAACATACCACTTTAAAAATATCTTTTTGGGACTTCCCTGGTGGTCCAGTGGTTAAGATTCTGTGCTCTCAATACAGGGGCCCAGGGTTCGATCCCTGGTCAGGGAACTAGATCCTACATGTAACTAAGACTCAGCACAGCCAAATAAAAAAATAAAAATATCGCTTTTATATTATTACACAATAATGGCTGTAATTCTTTGTCTGATACAATATAAACTTGTTGCTTATCTATTTTATACATAGGAGTTTGTCTCTATTAAGCCCATATACCTAATTTGTCCCACCACCCTCTGTCTCTCCTTTGGTAACCACTGGTTTGTTTTCTATAGCTGTGTAGTTGTTGCTGTTTACTTGCTAAATCATGTCTGACTCTTTGTGACCCCGTGGACTGTAGCCCACCAAGGCTCCACTGTCCATGGGATTCTCTAGGCAAGAATAATGGATTGGGTTGCCATGTCCTCTTCCATGTGAAAGTTGCTCAGTCAAGTCTGACTCTTTGCAACCCCATGGACTATTTACTGGAATAAATACTCAGAACTTACTTTTCTTACATAATTCCATTTTATTCTTTCCCCAAATATAGGATCGTTTACACTAATAACAGGGCTTCCCTTGTGGCTCAGATGGTAAAGAATCTGCCTGCAATGCAGGAGACCAGGGCTCAGTCCCTGGGTTGGGAAGATCCCATGGAGAAGGGAATGGTTACCCACTCATGGACAGAGGAGCCAGGAGGGCTACAGTCCATGGGGCCACAAAGAGTCAGACACGACTTAGTGACTAACACTTTCACCTTACACTGACATAGCAAGGAGCTAAAACTATGTCTTCCCTTCAGAAAAAGCAGCTTCATCCTTCAGAACCAGCCAGCTTCTGAAAGGCTCCTCCGCCTGATAGCCTCAGGAGAAATAACTTGGGTTTCCAAAGTTATCAGATAAGAGTCAAACATTCACCTAACAGACAGCGACAGAAATGGAATAAATGTAACAACAATGTCAGTGGCAGCCAGACAAAATTTACAAGATCCTCTACACTGAAAACCCTCCAGCTGAGAGAGATTTGTGTTTTTGCAATCATTTAAGAGGATGTTTGCCTCAAACGTCACCCATCACTCTCAATCTTGATTTGCAACAATGAAATACTGCTTTCTGCCTCCTCAGAAAGGACAGTGGGTGCCCGGTGATGTAGAATTCCTATGGTGTAAAACAATAGCAATTCTGGATCCAAAAAACAGTTCCCATGTCACCATTTATATCTCTTCCCACTTAAAAACAAAGTTTTCCAGAAGAACAAGGAATAAAATGGAAGGATATTATCATACATTCCTGTTGATGTGGAACATCATCCAAGTTAGTGCTTTATTCTATATATGATGATTGAAAAACATCTTTCTTGTGGATTCCTTTTAGGCATAGGAGTAAAACCTGCTTTCCCTTCGAGCAAGAAGTGAAATACAACTTCAAGAAAAATAACACTGATCTCTATGTCTGCATCTCTATTCCTGTCCCGCAAATAGATTCATCAGTACCATTTTTCTAGATTCCATATATATGCATTAATACACAACATTTGTTTTTCTTTTTCTGACTTATTTCACTCTATGTAACAGGCTCTAGGTGCATCCATCTCAATTCAACTGAGTCAAACTTGTTCCTTTTTAAGGCTAAGTAATATTCCATTGTATATATGTACCACAGCTTCTTTATCCACTCATCTGTTGACAGATATCTGGGTTGCTTCCAGGTCCTGGCTATTGTAAATAGTGCTGCAATATTTTCTTAAATTATGGTTTTCTCAGGGTATATGCCCAGCAGTGGGATTGCTGGGTCATATGGTGGTTTTATTCCTACATTTTTAAGGAATCTCCATACTGTTCTCCATAGTGACTGTATCAATTTACATTCTCACTAACAGTGCAAGAGCGTTCCCTTTTCTCCATATCATCAGGGGAAGGAGAGGGTGAGATGAATTGAGAATAGCACTGAAACATATACACCACCATGTGTAAAACAGATAACTAGTGGGAAGTTGCTACATACTACAGGGAGCTCAATTCGGTGCTCTGTGACAACCTAGAGGAATGGGATAGGTAGGGAGGGGAGAGAGGTTCAAGAGCGGGGGGATATATGTGTACTTATGGCTAATTCACATTGCTATAAGGCAGAAACCTCCCCAACATCATAAAGCAACTATCCTCCAAATAAAAAAAAATAAAAAAAATAAAAATAACATATATTACAAGAGACACAGTAAGAACAAACATATTTCCATATAATAAATTAGCTGTTTGCCTATCTTTTGGCCACAACTTGACACTCATGCTTTTCTATATTTGATTACCAATGCTTGGGAAATGCATGGAATTGGAAATTGTAAAATGGACGACAAAACTCACCATCAAATTCATTTATGGAAGACAAAGTCTTTTCAGCATTTTTCCTATCAAGAGCCTCAATTATCACTACAAAATTTCTATCTTGTTTTGCCCTACAAGGTAGAGGACAAAAAGTAGTCTCCTCATTTTACAGATAAAGATCTATGGTTTTAGATGAAATTTTTAAAGTTGAAATTTAGTACAAGAGCAGTTCCTAGGGCAGAGTTATACAACCTCACTTCAGACAGATAATGTAGACATGCCTAGCATACTCTCAATAATGCTCCAGGAAAAATAAAAAATAGCACTAAAGGTGCTTTATCTAGAAGTAAATAGGTAACACTTATTAAGTTCTCATTCTGAGCCAACTGCCCTGTTTAGATTTCTCAATTCAGTCATCAAAACAATCCTTTAAAGGTAGGTGCTGTAATGATTCCTGAATCACAGGTGAGAAGATCCAGGCACAGAGAAGCTCTGGCTTTTCCAGCTCACACAGCTTGTGTGTGGTAGAATCAGAATTCAAACCCAAGCCATCTTAATCCAGAGGCATGACAATCTAAAGTAATGTAAAACAATAGAGTTCATTTATGTACACCGGCCCACTTACTAATATAACCTATGGATTAGAGATCTGGAAAAGATGAATTTTAATCAAAAAGAAAAAAATATGATTATTTCTTTTAATTAAAACAATCCTATTTCTTTCCTTTTCTTATAAAACATCTTCTTTTTAGATCTTTTAAAAAGCTCAGGCTTTAGGAACTCATGTACAAAAAAAATAAATAAAATAAAAAGCTCAGGCTTCCATCTATCTCTTATACACATCTCCCGTGGACTGTAGCCCACCAAGGCTCCACTGTCCATGGGATTCTCTAGGCAAGAATAATGGATTGGGTTGCCATGTCCTCTTCCATGTGAAAGTTGCTCAGTCAAGTCTGACTCTTTGCAACCCCATGGACTATTTACTGGAATAAATACTCAGAACTTACTTTTCTTACATAATTCCATTTTATTCTTTCCCCAAATATAGGATCGTTTACACTAATAACAGGGCTTCCCTTGTGGCTCAGATGGTAAAGAATCTGCCTGCAATGCAGGAGACCAGGGCTCAGTCCCTGGGTTGGGAATTCTAATTAAAATAAATAACCCCTACTTTATGTTTTACATTACATTACAAAGGATGTACTGGTGTCTAACATTATTAATAATACTAGGATTATTATACACTTTTTAAACTTTATTTTGTTGACTTTTGATTTAGTGATTAGGAATAGCATTTACTAAAAGTCTATATAAACAAAAGAAGTATCTAAGAAAACAGCATTTTGGAGACAACAACAAACTGACATGTACAAGTCCCACCTAATGAACAAAACTTCTGAACACGCCCAAGTGACAGTGGGAATATGCGGCCAATGTTCCCAAACCTTCCAACTGTTTAAGACAATTTAGAAATTCAGATTTTCTTATGAAATCTCCATAAACTGACATTTTGGAAATAGACGCAGCTCTTTTAAAACACCACGAGAGACAAATAAAACATGTCAATAGATACTATTTGATGTATTTGACCTACAGTTCTTGAGTTTATGACTCACAGAACTGTCGTATTTTCACTAAGAGAAACATTTCAAACATTTTATGGTCAGTGGAGATACAGACATATAACTCAGACTTTCTTCATTTACCCTTGCCTTCCTCCTTATTAAAAATTTACCCATGGGTAAATTAAAAACTATAAAATCACAAATCACAAGCACTATAAATAAATGTAACTGCCACACTGATTAACACTATTAATAGTATCTCTTAATGGTAATGGATACCTACTCTGAGTTGTAGAGTAGATAAGAGAAGTTGGAGATTAGGTGCTATCCCTCGGGTATCCTTTCTTTCCCATGGGAGAAAAATATTTTAAATGATTATCAATGACAGTAATGACACAGAAATAATCATGAACTAGTACTAAATTATCTTTAAAGGTAAATCATCCCCAAAATGTGTCATATTAATCACCACTGCAAACTTCAAAAGCCATGATCCACACAGTCCAGAAACAAAGTCACAATTTCAACTTGTGACCTAAGGAAGGATTTCCATTTCCTCTTGCATTTTTTACAGTCATTAAAGAAGTTTAAGAACAGAGTCCATAGCAACTTGAAAGCTCAGTTCAGTTCAGTTCAGTCGCTCAGTCGTGTCCGACTCTTTGCGACCCCATGAATCGCAGCACGCCAGGCCTCCCTGTTCATCACTGGCTTGGAGAATTTTGAGCATTACTTTACTAGCATGTGAGATGAGTGCAATTGTGCAGTAGCTGGAGCATTCTTTTGCATTGCCTTTCTTTGGGATTGGAATGAAAAATGAATCTTGCACATAAATTTTCCAGTCCTGTGGCCACTGCTGAGTTTTCCAAATTTGCTGGCATATTGAGTGCAGCACTTTCACAGCAGCATCTTTCAGGATTTGAAATAACTCCACTGGAATTCCATCACCTCCACTAGCTTTGTTTATAGTGATGCTTTCTAAGGCCCACTTGACTTCACATTCCAAGATGTCTGGTTCTAGATTAGTGATCACATCATCATGATTATCTGGGTCGTGAAGATCTTTTTTGTACAGTTCTTCCGTGTATTCTTGCCACCTCTTCTTAAGATCTTCTGCTTCTGTTAGGTCCATACCATTTCTGTCCTTTATCGAGCAACCTGAAAACTCTATCTTATATCATTCTCAAACAACCCATGAGTGACTCACCCCTGTGAGTGACTTACAAGAGCCGCTCACTGTCCCACTGCAAGAAAACTCTCACTTATCGCATCATCATACCTTTTCTGCTTTTCTAGGTCACTTCTCTCTAAACTATTCCTGCCCCTCCTTCATATTCCCATTATAGCAAGGTTCCCCCCAATGAAGCCCCAAAGGAAATAGTGTGTATTCTAATTTGATTGTTTTTCTCTCAAAAATTCGTTTATGAGTTTCGTCCTTCTTTCTCAGCAGGTAGGGTCTTGGGAAGTCCATGAACACCCACACACTGGAATCATTGCCCCATCACACATGGTATCAAATGTGTGAATGAAGCCCCAAAGGAAATAGTGTGTATTCTAATTTGATTGTTTTTCTCTCAAAAATTCGTTTATGAGTTTCGTCCTTCTTTCTCAGCAGGTAGGGTCTTGGGAAGTCCATGAACACCCACACACTGGAATCATTGCCCCATCACACATGGTATCAAATGTGTGTGACACACTGCTGACTAATACGTGATTGAGAAGTTCTGCCCTCGTTGTCAAAGAGCCCCTGCTACTTACTGTCTGATTTTAAGGGCTATAGTTAAATTACCCCAGACAACAGGTAGTGATTCCAATCACTGAAGCTGCTCTTCATCACTGCCGGATACCCATGGCCACAACACAGTGATCGTGACTTTAACAGCACATCAAACAAAACAGCCATTCTCCAGCAAGAGAATGAAACAGTAATGGCACAGCTAAATGGACCAGAGAATCCAACAGCCAGCCTACTTCGGGAAAAGAGGTCATGTGAGGTATAAGAACGCAAACAAAAAATTAGCTTCGCTCCAAAGAACTGAGATTAAAAGACCCCAAGTGCCATTTGTCTCAAGCGTACTATTTATTGCAGCAAGCCTGAAAACATAACAAGCTATGTATTTTCAAGGCAAAATAGAAATATTTTGCTTATCGATTACAATGTCTGCGTGGGAGTTTAATTCATCGAATGTTGCTTGAGCATCATAGCCAGTGATCACTCTCTTCTCTCAGCAGACTTAAAGGAGAAGCTCCCACAGAGTAGAGAAAACAGCTGGAAAGGCCAATCTAGAAGGGGTGAAGGGGTGGGGCAGAGGTCAGTAAAAGGAGAGTGTGGGCGTACAGCCGGAGAGAGGGGCCACAGCAGTACCCTGATGAAAGCAGCTGAGCTAAAACGACATTTGCTCCAGGTCCCCAGAGTGACTGTTGGATAGTTTTCACTAATGGTGGAATATTTAGAATCAGCAGATTCAATTCAATCATCCTTAACACAGAGGTCATTTTTCAGACTGCTGAAGCCACCTGGGGACAAAGCCTCGTTTAAGGAAGCAACTGCTTCTTTAGAGAATCTTGCACATAAATTAAATTCAAGTGTTCACAAATAAATAAATAAATAACCCCCACTGACTGGGTGAGCATCATTGCTTTCTCTGGTCAAGAGAGCTGGCTCTGGCTACCAAAAAGGCATTCACAAAACGAAGCTGATGCAAGCAAACTGTGTCCATTGGCTTATTCTATTACTAGCCCTAATGAATATCCAGAAAGAAAATACATGTGAGTTTTAAGCCACCAGTATCAATCTTATCAAAGAGATAGACGGTGATATCAAAAAAGATGAGGACTTTGGGTTCAAACAACTCACAGGTTCTAATAAGGACCTAAAAGCTTTGCAAACGCTGTTACTAAGCTTATAGAAGTGAACCTGAGAAACTGTTCATGAACTTCTACTATTTCTTAATTTAGTCCCAACATACAAAAAAGACAGTCTTTCACTTTCACCCTTTGAATGCTGTCATGAACAATTATTTGGAATTAAGCTTTGACCAAGATTCCATGAGCCCAGAAACAGCCGAAGGCAAAGGAACCATGGACTCTATTTTAAAACTGATCAGCCAGCTTCAGCATAATGAGCACAAAGGGAGAGATCGCCACATGAAAGAATTACGTTGTTTGCTGTTTTGTGTCTATTTTTTTAAAAACTCTAGCTGCTTGGCAGCTCTCCTAGATCACAGCTTTGGGAAAGAAGCGTATCTCCCTGATGAAAAATGAGCTAACAGAGATCCCATTGATGGCCCACTCGCCAGCTCTGTATGAGTCCATGGGTTTCACCCTGCACAAGAAACCCAACCAAATTGATTTCCTGAACAGAGAAAAAAGAGAAGAGGAAGTGGAGGAAAGTAAGCCAGGTATGTTTGCTCAGATGTAAAAGATACCTTCGTACAAGCAGAGTAACATTTCATCCTGACCACATGAAGCATGGTGTTTAAAATGCATAATTGAGCCTTCTTCACTGCTTGCTCTTCACAGTGGGTTATAAATAAGCTCCAGGAAGGCCATGTGTTTCTATATAGAAAAAGCAAATGACTGTATCATTAGTAAACTTGAGGAAAAGGTCATGACAGAAACAATAGTATTTGAAAATAACTTTGCCGGCTAAAAATAATCTCTCCCACCCTTAGCTTTTGTTTTCTTTTCTTCCCATTTCAGTACAATTTACACTATTTATTTTACTCTTGGCAACAAGCTCAAAGAAAAATTAGATCCATTTAGTTTTTTCATATTTCAGTGTTTTCAAAATAACAATAACAATCTTTTTCTTACATTAAACACATGGCAGAAAGTTTTACCTCAGATTATATCAATTCATTTTAAAAATAAAGCAGTCCCCTTGCAAGTTCTTAGCCAGTGTACAGTACCTTCAGGTGGTTCTGCTGCAGCCAACAAACCCACACCCAGACCTTACCGGAAGTTGGGCCCTGTCCTAGGTCCTAGGGATACAAGCTGAAGAAGCCATGGCCTCAGGATTTTATAGTTTATTGCAGCTACCTGAATCAGTGTCTTATTATCTTTGTGAACATAATGGAGAAGTGATGGAAATAATCAAACACCAACCAATGCCTCATCCAAAAATAATTCACCACCTCTGTTCCTCACTGGGCCAGCAAGAGGGTAGAAGGAAGCACACCAGAACACAGGGTGGAAAAGGCCTAAGACAAACAATTATCTGCTGCTACACATTCAAGGGGGCTTCTTAGGTGGCGTTAGTGGTAAAGAACCTGCCTGCTGATGGAGACATAAGAACCACGGGTTAGATTCCTAGGTTGGGAAGATCGCCTGGAAAAGGACACGGCAACCCACTCCACTAATCTTGCTGGGAGAATCCCATAGGGTCACACAGAGTCAGACACAATTGAAGCCACTTGGCACACAAGCACACACTCAAGGACTGGGTGTACCTAATCTCCCATACAAAGCACACATTCTGATATATGGAACTGTGATCAACTGTCAAGATCATTCGGCTTTGTTTGCTTTTAATTATCCATCTGCTAAGATTTCCACTGTGCTTATTTTTCATATTTTTCCCTCCTGGGATTAAAAATAGATTTTCTTACTTTTTATATAGTAACAAAGAGAATGATTTTAAAAGGTTATGAAAACAATTGTATAAATGTAATTTAAATGGGCCTAAAAAGAAATTTAATGCCTTCTGATCCTTCTAATAAAACTGGATTTCTTAAAATGGGCAAATGTTGCTCGTTTTCCAAGTTGAGTGATGGGTACGTGAGATTTCCTTATAATGTTCTTTTTTTGTTTAAGAGCTTTGATAAAATCTCAAGATAAAAAACACTTTAGGCAAACAGAGCAGGGTTATCTTGAGCAAGTTACTTAACTCCACTAAGCCTGAATTTCCTCTTCTTTACAGAGAAAATACAATTCTCTGTAAAGTGTACACCATTAGTTCTAAAAGAATGAGGAGATTTTAAGAAATTATGGATGACATTATTGTCCCTGTGTTTTCATGAAACACAACTCAAGATAGCAAGCCTGATAATAATTGGACACATCTCTCAATATAATAAGGCATGCCATATATTGGCTGCACACATATGTATATCGTCTCTTGGTCTCATGAAAGAGGGATAAGAAAATTAAATCCCATAAATTAAAAGTGACTGTGGGACTTCCCTGGTGGCCCAGTGGATGGGAGTCCACCTGCCAATGTAGGGGTTACAGGTTCCTTCCCTGGTTTGGGAAGATCCTACATGCCACAACTATTGTTATGTATGCCACAACTATTAAGCCTGTGCTCTAGAGCCTGAGAGCCGTCACTACTGAAGTCCATGCACCCTAAACCCATGCTCCGCAATAAGAAAAGCCACTGCAATGAGAAGTCCAAGCACCACAATGAAGAATAGCCCCCACTCGCCACAACTAGAAAAAAGCCCGTGCACTAACAAAAACCCAGCACAGTCAAAAATTAATTAATTAATGGCTCAGATGGTAAAGAATCTGCCTGCAATATAGGAGACCCGGGTTTGATCCCTGGATCGGGAAGATTCCCTGGAGAAGGAAATGGCAACCCACTCCAGTATTCTTGCCTGGAGAATGCCATGGACAGAGGAGCCTGGTGGGCTACAATTCATGGGATCACAAAGAGTCAGACACAACTGAACAACTAACACTTTCATTCACTTTAATTTTTTAAAAAACTGTTTAAAATCTGGCTGTGAACAAGGCAAATCAGTGAATAATCTGCAATCTAAATTTGTAAGGATAGAGAAATTTCTCCTGAACAAGAAGACTAAAGAACTTGCAGACATTTCTTGAGTAAAGATTTTGGTCTTGTTGGACAAAAGAGATCTTGAAATAATAGCAGTTCCATCAATTCTGGTTGAACATTACTGGGTAAAATGCAAGAATCAATGTTATAAAGAAAACTGCTTTACAAAATATGAAAAGGGAATGATTTTGAAATGTAAAGCAAATTCAAGAAATGATGAGCAAATGATGAGTTAAATTATTGCCTATTCCGTTCTCAAGATGACCGAAGACAAAACATACTTTGCAGAATACAGTGTGAACGAATCTCTTGCCTTGCTTTACTCCTATTATGTTAGAAGCCAATACCACCTCCTGCTATCAGATGAGGAGGAGGACAACCTGATGAAATATACAGTCGTTAGCACTCATCAAGTGCTAACTGTTACAAAATTACTTCTGAGTTTTGTTGAGCAGTGAGAGGAAAGAGCCATCTATTTTCACAAAGTGCTTTGACAAACAATGCTGAATACATCAAATAAGAATTTAAGGGACTAGACAGAAGGCAATGTAATTTGGTTTGCTAACAAGCTGAAAGCTTGTTAGTTTCAGAGAGTCTACGCAACTCAATTCAACTCCACAAAAACTTATAGAACCCCACTATATCTTGGGCACCATTCTGGATCCCAGAAATTCAAAGAGACCCAAGCAGGCATGGACCTTACCCTCGCAGAACTCTCAGTCTAGTGGATATGGACCCTGGAGATTCCCAGAACACAAACCGTGGGTGGGGGAGGGGGCATAGTTGGAATTAGGGCTACAAGACTAGCAGAAGATCTTACATGTCATGGACAAATACCTCAGGTATATGATCATTAGAAAGATCCCTGTAGCGTCAGTGTGGAAGAACCTATAAGACGGTAGAATGAGAAGAGAACACCAGTGAAACAGGATGAGTTGTTCCCAGCAACAATCCAGGGAAGCAATCATGAAGGTTCACACTTACACCAGATTCCAGGGTAGGAAGGGAGGAGAGCTCTGTGCTACATTTGGGCAGTCAAGTGAGTAGGACTAGTAGGCTGATGGAACATGACTGCAACTAATGAGACCAATTTCTCTGGGAAATATCTCATCAATTTATAGCCATGTCATATATCATGCATTACCGCTGAAAAACAGATTTAGACCAAACCAAAGGAGCACTTTATTTATTCCCACTGCTTCCTCAGCACACAGTAAGACCTTGACAAATCCGTGGAAGGAATCAATGACTCCAAAACTGAATGAGTCACTATGCATGAGAACTGGCAAATATTTATAAAAAGGCTTATATATAAAGAACGAGTCTATCTGACAAAGGTGTGCAGGTGAAAAACTTAACATGGACCCCCATGTGTTCAGTTACCTTAAGCTTCTCAATCTCCTTCCTGCAATCTTTCCTGGGGGGAGTGTGGGTGGGATCCCTGGAGCAGTACCCCATCTCTTCAGGAATCACACTCCAAACACACACCAGTTCGCAAGGAAAGACACTGATTGAAGTTTATAAACAGATTTCAACCTTTCTCGATGGCAACACCTACATTCATTTCTCTAAAATATAGCATAATGGTACGATAAACTGACACAACAAGGAATAAAGAGAACAACACAAATAATGATTTAGCTTCTGGATGTTGCTTAGAATCAGTCCTTTTCAGAACAGCCCTTGATTCCATCCATCCATAGACTAAGATTGTTTCCTGCAATAGCAGGGGGATTCTCAATCACTGAGGGAAGCCCCTGCCAGATTAAAACAAAAAAAAAACAGTTATAAGAGAAGATGTTATTTCAAAAGCAAGCAAAGGTACTACCTTAAAAAATGTATATATCTTCCCAACAAAGAGTAAGAATTCTTTAAAGTTCTCATCAGCCGTTTGGCTTTAGCACTTCTGCTGGTTCTAATAGAAAGATAAGAAACATGAAGGCTTTAGAAATTCCCAACCCTGGGGAATGAAAGAAAGCATCTCTATCAGTTACTCTTCACCTCTCTTGATGCTCCTTATTGGAAGAGAATGGCAACTGAATGCTTTTTCTTTTAAACCTGCTTTACACCTAGAGGGATGTATATTTTTAAGAAAATGCCTGACTCTTCCCATGTAGGTAAGTAATAACACGTTTTGAGAAACTGTGTGCTATTTATTTTTTGTACTCAGGACAAGCCCATGATCATCTTCCATGAGTCCTACCTCGAGGGCACAGAAACTGAAATTTCACCTACCAAAACTGCAGGTTTCACTACCCTGCAGCACACTGCCTTCCTCACGTTACTCCTTTTGCAGAATGTGCAGCAGATGTGTTTCACCTGATTTTTTTAAAATATTCATTTATTTACTCTATTTATTTACTTTTGGCTGTGCTGGGTCTTTGTTGCCACAAGCCGGCTTTGCTCTGCTTCCGGTGAGCAGGAGGTGCTCTCCGGTTGTGGTGCACGGGCTTCTCATTGAAGTGGCTTCTCTGGTTGCCGAGCACGGGGTCTAGGGCACAAGGGCTGGTTGCGGTTCACGGGCTCAATAGTTTCGGCCCCCAGGCTCTAGAGCACAAGCTCAGCAGCTCTGGCGAGGGGGCCTAGCGGTCCCATGGCATGTGGGATCTTCCTGGACCGTGGATCCAACCTCTGTTTCCTGCATTAGCAGGGGGATTCTCAATCACTGAGGGAAGCCCCTGCCAGACTAAAAAAAAAAAAACTAGTTATAAGAGAACAAAAGTGAGAGTCCCCTGAGGGCAGGAATTTTGTCTCTTATGTTCACTGCTGTATCCCAAAGACCTAGAACCTGGCCCACTCAATTAAAAAAAAAAAAAATATGTTATTTCAGTGGGGGAAATGGGAGCTTTTCATCCATAATAAAACCTAAAGCTGGGAGAAAAGTGTTTAGAAGAAGGTTTCATAAAATTTGGCTCTTTGATCAACACATATTTTATTTTTGAAATCCCAAATATTTATAGTGTGATTCAGTGTTTGTGGGCATTGTGCTTCTTTGGCTTAGAAAAATCGACTAATCCTAAAACCAACTATTTTCATTTCAAAGCACTATACACTTCAGGTAGTTTGGAGCATGTAGTTGGTAAAGAATCCACCTGCCAATGCAAGACTTGGGGTTCGAACCCTGGGTCAGGAAGATCCCCTGGAGAAGGAAATGGCAACCTACTCCAATATTCTGGGCTGGAAAATTCCATGGACAGAGGAGCCTGGAGGGCTGCAGTCCATGGGGTCGCAAGAGTTGGACACGACTGAGTGAGTGAGCACGTACACACTTCCCCACAGACTCAGCGGCATCCCACAGAAAGCCCTGAGCAATCAGACTCAGTACAAGCCTGGCCTTGGCCTCTGGTATAGACTATAAAACACAAAAGGAAATACAAACGCTGTAAGTAGTGGGTGTCCCCAAGATAAACAGTGTTTAAAAGGCTTCACCAAGAAATCTGATGGTCATATGCAAACATCCTTTCTGCATTCCCAGCATAAATCACTTCTCCAGAGAGCTCACTTTCAGGGTCCTGAGTTAATCATTTGGCTGCAGTAAACACTGAAAGCAATCAATCTCACAGGCTTTGGAATTTGTGTAAAGATTTGCCCTTATAAGCTAGTTTCTCCAGTCTGCATATTTCTAAATTTTTCTTTAGGAGCTAAAATTTAACTGATGGGATACATCCAATCTTCAACCAAGGCTGCCCTTTGATCCAGCAAAGACTCAGCAGGCTCTTTATCCACAAAAAGAAGATGTTTCCTCCTTGAAATTATTGGCAAAGTAGAAACTCTTCATGGTGTCCAAATACTATTTAAAGTTAAAGAAAGATTAAACTCAACATCTTGGATGAAATGAAATGCTATTTTTCCTGTCTGTGTCCTGGAAGATGCCCCCTGTGGGAATTGATGGGGCTGTGAGGGCTTGGAGTTGGAAGGACCAAACAGATCCCCAATCTAACATACACAACCCTGCAGTTCCAAGTTTATCTCTTTTGCCTGCTAAGTTGCTTCAGTCACGTGCAACTCTGTGATCCCTATGGACTGAGCCCGCCATGCTCCTCTGTCCATGGAAATCTCCAAGCAAGAATACTGGAGTTCCCTCCTCCAGGGGATATTTTCTGACCCAGGGATCAAACCCACATCTCTTATGTCTCCTACACTGGCAGGCAGGATCTTTACCACCAGTTCCACCTGGGAAGCCCTTCATCTCTTTTATATACTGGGAATTGTAAAAGACATTTCATTTGAAAAATAGGTTCCCTTTCCAAAAGAAATATGAAAACTGCTTATCTCGTCCAAAGTTCAGCACTCTCGCTCTAAGGCAGGCTAAAACTGACATTTCCATTTCCTTTGGGAGTCTGCGGGCTCTTGAGATGGGCTTGACAAGCTTTGGGACTTTCCTCCTACCCGGGAAAAATGGCAAAGTTGTTGGATTTGGCTTGACTTGAAAAGAGAGTGAGCTGCATTATTGACCTTGAAAATTGCGACAGCACAGTATCTTGATTTTCTGCTTCATTATGTCCAATCTAAGGATTTGTCACTGACGTACCCAACTTCCCACTCACTTTTACCCGCTCCAGTGAACCTAGGAGCCACGACCACAGCTCTGGCTTTGGCAAACACAGGAACACACACCACGCCTCAAACACTGAAGAGGTGCAGACGGTGCTAGCTAACAGCCCCTAGGCTGCCACCGGCTTGCCTTCCCAAGGTTGGAAAATCGAGCCTCCTCCAGAGGACACAAGCCTGAGATGTGAGATGGACTAAATGCTTGTCTTGAAGTCTATTATTTCAGGAAGAGAGGAAAGAATACAAGAAAACCAATAAAAGATGGAACATCCCTAACATTCAGAACTACCCAGCCATTTAAAAGAAAGAATTCACTCTATGTAGTAATGCAAAAAGATATCTACACACACACATATAACTGGAGAAAGAAATGGCAACCCCTTCCAGTATTCTTGCCTGGGAAATCCCATGCACAGAGGAACCTGGTGGGCTACAGCCCATGAGGTCACAAAACGTCAGACACGACTGAGCACATAGGCACCATGCATGCAAGCATACACATATACACTACTCTCCCATTCAAGAAAAATACATATCTATATATGCAGGGCTGTGTTCATAGAGAAAATATCTAGGACACCCAAGATGGTCGCTCCTATAAAGAATGAGACTGGAGGGAGTGTGCAGTGCATTGCACAACCTTTTTGTTCTCTTTAAATCCTTGAGGTGAGGTGAAGTCGCTCAGTCGTGTCCGACTCTTTGCGACCCCGTGGACTGTAACCTACTAGGCTTCTCCGTCCATGGGATTCTCCAGGCAAGAATACTGGAGTGGATTGCCATTTCCTTCTCCAGGGATCTTCCCGACCCAGGGATCGAACCCAGGTCTCCCGCATTGGAGGCAGACGCTTTAACCTCTACCCCATAATAGTTTTGCAATGTTTACTATAAAGTCTAATATATAAGACTGAGAAAAGCTAACTCCTCAGAAACAGAATTTAAGAAGGAGAGGGAAGCAATAATGCAAACCTAAAACTAGATATTTAAAAGCCAATTGCTTCTTTCCTGCCAAGGATGCTCATGCTCTTAGGACAGCTAATCAAAACACGGCACTTGCTGTGGTCCTCTCACGCTGCAGGCGCTTCCTCAGCTCCACCATTTCCAGGACCATGTTCTTCCCAGTCACTCCCTCCTCCAAAAATTGTGGGGGAGTCACAATACATAAAACCAACAGAATTCCAAATCTGGAGCTTCACTCAACACAGAAGGGAACAGCAACACTGAGATGACTCTCCCCACAGTGTGTGAATCGCAGTCTTTGAGAGTTTAAAAGAAGATTTCTCTAGCTCCTGTTCTGTGCTCAGTTGCTCAGTCTGCCTGGCTCTTTGCAACCCCATGGACTGTAGCCCACCAGGCTCCTCTGTCCATGGGATTCTCCAGGCAAGAATGCCGGAGTGGTTAGCCATGTCCTCCTTGAGGGGATCTTTCCAACTCAAGAATCAAACCCAGGTCTTCCACATTGCAGGTGGATTCTTTACCATCTGACCCACCAGGGAAGCCCAAGAATACTGGAGTGGGTAGCCTATGCTTTCTCCAGGGGATCTTCCCAACCCAGGAATTGAACTGAGGTCTCCTGCATTACAGGAGGATTCTTTACCAGCTGAGCTACCAGCAAAGCCCTCTCCACTCCCTATTTCAAACTAAAAAGGAATTATTCACAGGAGAGCTGGGTCCCTTCTGCTGCCCATCAGGAACGCCTCATTTCCAGTTGATGAAACACAAATCAGATGGATTTTGCTGGTGCATGTATTCCTCCAGACACACTGTGTATTCACGCTCAATATAATTTGCAACAATAAACACTATTAAGAAAAGGATGGATCTCCTTAAAGATGAAATCAAAGAGGCCGAGTTCAGGTCAAGCTATCAAGCATTAATGACTATGGTCCCCAAATAAGCAGTGTTGATCACCAGAATTCTTCACATGGGGTGAACTTCATGCTTTTGATATACTTTGTTATAAATAATTAAGAATACAAATACATAATTAATATCTATGTAGCCTATGAAAATCAGAGCATTAATCTAGAAACTCAAGAATGATTGCTATGGGACTTCCCTGGTGGTTTAGTGGTGTAGTCAACACCTTCCAAGGCAGAAGGTACGGGTTAGATCCCTGGTTGGGGAGCAAAAATCCCAGATCTCGCAGCCAAAAACCAAAACATAAAATGGAAGCAATATTGTAACAAATTCCATAAAGACTTTAAAAATGGTCCACATTTTAAAAACCTTTAAAAAAAATAAAGAATGCTTACTAAGTCTCAATTCATTGATTATTTGATTTTTTGTTTGTTTGTTTTTAATTCTTACATGATTTCAACAAACTTGTTTAGGAAACTTTTGGGTTTCCATCTTTTGTATTCTAGGTTGAGATGGATAAAAAAGTATTTAAGCCATTCAATTATAATATTATATTGAGCTATTTTACTATATAATGTTGTTTTAGCTGAAATTTAAACAAAGACCTGGCTATTTTCCTAGGCTTCACTAGTTAATAGTTGTGTGGTCTTAGACAAGTAACAGCCTTTTTAAAGCTTAATTTCTTCATCAATAAAATTAAAAATTTTAATCAGGTGATCACTAGATCACTTTTCAGCCCTAATGATTCTCCACTAGCAGCTTACTTGCCCATTGGAGAAAAAAAAAAAAAAAATCATTCCTCTGCTCTTTCAAACTAGCAAACCAAAAACCACAAATAACTCTTCATTTCTAGACGTTGTTCACATGTTTTATAGAAGAGAAGGTCTTGAAATTCACAGCGAAGTAATGACAACTTCACCACATACCATGCCAGATAAATTAGTTCATTTTAATTTTTATTTCCAAGATCATCTCCAGATTGGACTATCTCCACACAACATGTCAGGAAAATTCTTGCAATGAATGAGATTCAAGTTAAATTTTCTGGATAGCCCAATCCAGGAAAGCATCACAAAGATCAGGTAACCAAACAGCATAGCAGGCAAATTCTCCAACTAATGCTCAGCTTTCCTCACAGTCTCACCATGATCGAGCATCCAGTATCCCTCACCTCTTAATAATAAAACTGACACAAAACACTTACATACGGCCAAGACTGAGCAAACTATCCTGTCCAACACCATCCTTGGAGCAGCTCTATAAGACAGATACCATATCCAGATTTTAAACACAAGGGAACTGAAGTCGAGAGACAACATTTTATCAAACATTGCATACCTAGAAGAGGCAGAACTGGAAATGTGAGCTCACAACCTTTGACATTCTCTGCTCTCCTTACAAGCTTCTACCTGCCATTAATCTCCCTCAGAGTCAGGTCTCAGGTCTTCTACATGTGTTATCACCTTTCAAGCCAAATGTGTTAAGTGGTATTATTCTCTCCATTTTACAGATGGAAAAATTGAGGCTAAAAGAGGAGCCATGACTTCCCTCTAGAAATAATGGCAAAGCTTGGAAGGAAAGTCAAGTCTCACTGATTCCAAGCCTGTGGGATTTACCATTGTGGAATAAGGCCTCCCTACCAGGAACTTGGTTTCCTGACTACTGATTCACTCTATGTGCAAAATTACTTTCTCAACTCGCAATATATTTCATTCTTTAAAATGGAGGTCAGATTTTTGCAAGTGTAAATTCTTTACATTGACCCAAAAAAAAAATCACACCTTCTTCACCTTTTGGTCTAAAGGACCTTAAACAATGCCAAATAACAGTGGTCAATTAATTTGAGCTGAAATACTTGATTAACAATGAAAACAACCCTGTACCACTTTAAGCCTTAAATCTTCTACTGAAAAAGTCATCCTGCTTTGGAAATTAAAAGAAAGAAACAATGAGTAAGTGAATGAATGAATGAATGAATGTTTTTTGGGACCCACATTTTAGTTGGTTATAAAGAAGAAACTTGTTTGAAGAACAGAATAAACCACAATGGAAAAGGAAGTACTTCTCCATTCATTTCTAAAGAAATCTAATCCCCTGTTTGATCAAGCAGAACTAAGTCATTAAATTAATTCTGTTTAAAAGGTGAAAAGTGATCTTGGGGATTTGTTTGTAATAAATGTTTGCTGTATTGAGCCAAAGATCACCAGTGTCTCGTTTGGCAAATGTCATCTTCTTATTCTCCAGACGAAGGTCCACCTATGACCACACATCACGAGAGGCCCTAGGAAGAAAACTCAAGCCCTGATTCAGTCCTGGTTTTACTCCCTGTGGGCATTTATGGCACTAGGATCAGCAGCTCTCCTTCAGTGTAACCAAATCCATTCCTTTCTCCCTCCCCTTCCTTCCTTTACTTCCTTCTTGTTTCCTTTCTTGTCTCCTTAAATACTTTAGAAAGGTAACCTGCAGAAATAAAAATCATTGTGTTAAGTCTTACAGTGAAATGCAGTGAATAGAACAGATGTTTACCTCCACTTTTTCCTAAAGACCCACTAAAATGAAAGAAAAGAGATAAAGCCATACAAATCCTTGTCAAAGGGAAGAGCGAGCAATTACAGTGGATGATGGAGCTCACAATTTTTAGAGACAGGAAGCAGAGAGACAAATAGTGACTGACATTTGAGGTTTCTCAGTTATAAGTGCCTCTAAGGTGGTGGTCAGCATTGCAGAGCCCTGGAAAGGCTGCAAATGAGAGCTACCAGCTACCTCTGACCACCCTCACACAACTCTGATGGAAGAAAGAAGATTTAACTTGTGAAGAGGCTGAACCAGAAATGCTCCGAACCAGGCACTACCAAGCATGGCTGAGTGGAACATCTTATGAAAAGGGAAGAGATAAGTGAAAGGCTGAATACTCAGTGGGAAGCCCACCAGCTCCCATCCCCAGAAATGATTCCAGGTTCCTTTGCAGAAAGATCCGAAATCAAATGACAGAGAGAAGAGAAATGGGAGCGTGGGGAAAAATAAGGGAGAGGTGGAGATGAGGAGGGAGAGGGAGAAGGGGATGAGAAGAAGGAGAAACAGAAGGAAGAGAAGGAGACTGGGAAGGATTTCCTTCAAAATATTCACTACAGAGGAATTTGAAGGAGTAGGAAGGTAGCAAGTAGGGTAAAATCGGATTAATCCCAACTTAATAACTGTTGAAGCTAGTGAATACCTAGGCTCCCTCTCCTCACTACTTTTTGCATGTAATTTTCCATAATGAAAAAAGGTTTTCAACAATAATATAGGGAGCATGGGAAGGTGCTACAAAATATGAAGAAGGAGGAGGCATGGGATATGTGTGTATATAAGGGAGAACTACATACTGATCTTATGGAAATCAATAGATGTCATCTATACCTCAGATATCGGAGAAGGCAATGGCACCCCACTCCAGTACTCTTGCCTGGAAAATCCCATGGACGGAGGAGCCTGGTGGGCTGCAGTCCATGGGGTCGCTGAGTTGGACACGACTGAGCGACTTTACTTTCACTTCTCACTTTCATGCATTGGAGAAGGAAATGGCAACCCACTCCAGTGTTCTTGCCTGGAGAATCCCAGGGACGGGGGAGCCTGGTGGGCTACCGTCTATGGGGTCACACAGAGTCGGACACGACTGAAGTGACTTAGCAGCAGCAGCAGCAGCATACCTCAGATATGTAGATGACAACACCCTTATGGCAGAAAGTGAAGAGGAACTAAAAAGCCTCTTGATGAAAGTGAAAGAGGAGAGTGAAAAGGTTGGCTTAAAGCTCAACACTCAGAAAACGAAGATCATGGCATCTGGCCCTATCACTTCATGGGAAATAGATGGGGAAACTGTGGAAACAGTGTCAGACTTTATTTTGGGGGGCTCCAAAATCAATGCAGATGGTGACTGCAGCCATGAAATTAAAAGACGCTTACTCCTTGGAAGAAAAGTTATGACCAACCTAGACAGCATATTGAAAAGCAGAGACATTACTTTGCCAAAAAAGGTCCGTCTAGTCAAGGCTATGGTTTTTCCTGTGGTCATGTATGGATGTGAGAGTTGGACTGTAAAGAAGGCTGAGTGCCGAAGAATTGATGCTTTTGAACTGTGGTGTTGGAGAAGACGCTTGAGAGACCCTTGGACTGCAAGGAGATCCAACCAGTCCATTCTGAAGGAGATCAGCCCGGGGATTTCTTTGGAAGGAATGATGCTAAAGCTGAAACTCCAGTACTTTGGCCACCTGATGCAAAGAGTTGACTCATTGGAAAAGACTCTGATGCTGGGAGGGATTGGGGGCAGGAGGAGAAGGGGACGACAGAGGATGAGATGGTTGGATGGCATCACCGACTCAATGGACATGGGTTTGGGTGAACTCCAGGAGTTGGTGATGGACAGGAAGGCTGGCGTGCTGCAACTCATGAGGTCGCAAAGAGTCGGATACAACTGAGCGGCTGAACTGAACTGAGCTGATATCTTAAAAAAAAATCAAGGATTAGCAGTATAACTATGATATTTTTGCAATGTGGAAAAATATGCCTGAAAAAACAACTAAAAGTATTAAAAGCGGCTGCTTCTGGAGGATGACAGAACTTGTGAAGAGGGGAGCTGTTTTTCACTGCAAATCTTGTTTCACTATTTGTATTTTAAGACTATGCACGTTATTACTTTGCTAAAAAAAAATGAACACAGGAATTAAAAATAGTTGTGCTACAGTGTTTGGAAAGGGGGTGCATTTTTAAAATATCTTTTAATGCAGTTCTTTTATAGTTTTATCAATAACAAAAACATAAACATCTTTGTAAACTTTAAAGTACTTTATAAATTGAAGTTGTTGAGCTCACTGGGGATGCTGACTTCCAAAAGACACTTGCATGTACTCACAGTGTGATTTCTGGGCTTCTAAGTGTGTTAGTCACTCAATTGTGTCTGATGTTTTGCGACCCGATGGACTGTAGCAGGCCAGGCTCCCTTGTTCATGGAATTCTCCAGGCAAGAATACTGGAATGGGTTGCCATGCCCTCCTCCAAAGGATCTTCCTGACCCAAGGATAGAACCCAATTCCCTTGCTTGGCAGGCAGATTCTTTAGTACTGAGGCACTTTTAGAATAGGTTAAGATAATTAAGTGAAGTTTATTTTAAAAGGTTATGCCTTATGCTGGAGACAGTATTGGAAATGGATATGCTCATACTCTGTTGATATTGATGACATTATATCATAGCACACTTTTCCTGGAAGATAATCGGACAATAAATATAGGAAGCCTTAAAAATGATTATTTTTTCCTCTCAGCAATTTCACTCTCAAGTATTCATCCAAAGGAAATAATCAGTGATTTGCACAAAAATTTGGTTACAAGAATGTTTATTATAGACCTGTTTATAACAGCAAAAATGTTGCAAACAATCTAAATGTCCAAACACAGGCAACTCATACACTTGAGTAATTTAGGTCATGTGGTCATTAAAATAATTCAATAGAAAGATATTTAATGACATAGAAAAATAGTCATCACACAATATTAAGTAGAAAAAAAAAGATTACAGAATACACATCATCACATTTTTATAAATATATGTAACTCTATAAGCAAAGAAATGAGCTTCAAAGAATATACATCAAAAACAACTGCTATCTGGAATTTGAAATTTTTCCAGTAAATCTCCTTTAATGTGTATTTAATTCAGTGAACATATATCATTTTATAATGAAAAGAAAGGTAAGAAGTTGTTTCTTTTTAAAGCTGATTAAGTAAAGAACATAGGGCTACAAAAGTACTGATCTTTTTAAATGTTATATACATACATTAATGTTTAAAAATAAGAAAGAGGGGGGGAAAGGTAATGATCAAGCAGCAATCTCAATTTTGGAATGTATTTGTTGGCCCAAATAGTAATTCTCCAAAGTCAAAGAATACAGTCTCATCTGAGGTTTGTCAACTTTTCTAATCTTTCCAAAACATTTGGACATTATTCATTCATTTTGAATGTTTGCTTCTATTTCATTAATACTGTTCCCATATTCATTTTTTTCTTCCTTCTACTTTCTTTAGGTTTCACCTATTATTCTTTTCTAAAACTTCTTGAGTTTTTTTAGCCTTTTTAAAAAAGTTTTATTTACATATATTTCAAAGTTTTTAATTTCTCTTTATTCAGTGCTTTAGCTGCACTTTATAGAATTTTTATCATTCTGTTCAATATTAATTTATCTTACGATTTCTTCTTTGACTTACTATTTAAAAAAACACTGATATTTTCTAAAATATTTGAGAATTTTCTAAGTTGTTTTTGTTAGTAATTTCTAGCTTTTCTTCTCAGTGCCCAGAAGTGTACTTTTTGGATTTTAATTCCTTGGAAATTAAAACATGCTTTATAACTGGTACACGTTCATTTTTGGCAACTGTACAGTGTACATTTAAAAGAAATGCATATTTTGCAGTTGTGTGTCCTATTCTACATATTGTATATTAATTAAGTCAGGTTGACTAATTCGTTCAAATATTCTATACCCTCTTATTTTTTTTGTCCACTTATATATCAATTATCATCAAAATTTTGGACACAGCTGAGCGACTTCACTTTCACTTTTCACTTTCATGCATTAGAGAAGGAAATGGCATCCCACTCCAGTACTCTTGCCTGGAAAACCCCATGGGCAGAGGAGCCTGGTAGGCTGCAGTCCATGGGGTTGCTAAGGGTCGGACACGACTTTTCATTTTCCTGCATTGGAGAAGGAAATGGCAACCCACTCCAGTGTTCTTGCCTGGAGAATCCCAGGGACGGAGGAGCCTGGTGGGCTGCCGTCTATGGGGTCGCACAGAGTCGGACACGACTGAAGCAACTTAGCAACAGCAACAGCAATATTAAAATCTTCCATTGTCACTGTGGGTTTGTCTGTGTTTCCTTGCCATACTTCCAATTTTTGCTTTATATATTTTGAAGTCATATTATTAGGTATATACACATTTAAAAGTGGTACAGATTCTTGGTGGATTAACCTGTTTATCATTATGAAATGCTGCTCCAAGAAATTCTTCTTGCCTTAAGATAGCATAGCTACACTGGCTATCTTTCATTTAGTGTGTGTGTGATTTTTCATTTTCTAAACCTTTACTTTCAATGTTTTGGAATTCTTATATTTAAGATGTGTTCCTTGTAAGCACCATATACTCACGTTCTGTTTGCTTACTTTTCCAGGCTGATAATCTTTATCTTTAGGTGGAAGGCTTTGATATTTTATATTCAATGGAATTAAATACATATTTATGTTTAAATTTTCCCTCTTGTTATTTGCTTTACATTTGTTCCTCTTTCTCTTCTGCCTTATTTTGGGTTTATCAAGAATTTTTATTATTCTATTTTCTTCCCTTTAACTTTCTTGTTAGTTATTCATTCCTTAACTATGCTTTCAGTTGATACCCTAGAAATTACAACATGTATTCCTGACCTAGCAAAATGTAACTTAAATTAGTGTTTTTACTACTTCCTAGGTCACACAAAGATTTTAGAATGTTTTTTATATAATCCTCTCCCAAACTATGTACTATTTTGGCTGTGCATTTTAATTATATATATATTTCCTTTTTGCATAGTCAATAATCATTTAGATTAACTCACATATTTACCATTTACCATTTTTTTCTTTTGTTCTTCATTTCCTCCCTGTATCCCTGAGCTTCCCTGTGATATAATTTTTCTACTGCTTGAAGAATATTCTTTAGTATTTTGGTTAGTGTAGGACTACATACAATAAATTCTCTCAGTTTTGTCTGAAGTATCTTTTTTCACCTTTAAGTTTGAAAGATTCTTTTTGCTAGGTATAGAATACTACATTGGCAGTTGTTTCTCTTCACATTTTGAAAACATCTTTTCATTGTTTTCTGGCTTTCATTGTTTCCTCTGAAAAATCTTCTTAGTACATTGTTTCTCCTTTCAAGGTAATGTTATCTTTATTTTCTGGCTAATTTCATGATTTTCTCTTTGTGTTGGTTCTCAGTACTTATACTAAGATTTCTCTTTGTCCTTTATCTTGTATAGAGTCCGAAGTCCATTCTTGATCTCTCTCAGTTAGTCTTCAAATGTTGTTTGCCTGTTCCATCTCTCCTCTCCTTCTGGGACACCAATTATACAAATGCTGTACCTTTCACCAGATCTCATTTATCTTTTACACTGCTTACTCTATTTTCCTTTCTTCTTGCTCATTGTGTTTCAGACTAAATATTTTCTTCCGCTCTTTCAGTTCACTACTTCACTCTTCAACCATGTCATATGTGTTAAAGCTATTAAATGTTCTTAATCAGTTGTTTTATTCAGTTAATTATATAACTTTATTAGGTCCTTTTCCTTAGTTTCCAGTTGCCTACTACAATTCTCAGCCCTATCTTTTAATTCCTTGAACATATTAATCATTGTTGTAAAGACTATGATAGTCTTATTACCTGAAACCCTGGTGGGCCTTTTTCTATCTTTTTTTCCTTTTTAATTTTCAGTTACAGCCTGTCTTACATACCTGGCTATTGCTGCTTGAGCAGAGAACAATTTTTATGTATTTTTTTTTTTTAACTAGTAGAGTTCATTAGAAACTCTAGATGATGCTATCTTCCTCCAGAGAGGAATAATTTCACTTTTGGCAGACAGCTAGTCTAATGGTACCAATAATTTTTAAACCATTCTAATCCAACCAAGGACTGACCTGATTCATAGCTCAGCTTCAGTCTTTGTGGGACTGGTCTATTTCCTGCTTATTCTTGCTTCTAGGGTGCAATTGTTCAAGCTCTCAAATGAAAGTCTGGGGTATTTACCAGCCATGCTCCCACTCTCAGCTGCCACTTTTGGACATTTCCTCACCTGTATCTTGGTCCTGTAAATTACTATCCCAATAGCTCTCCTAACACCTTTAATCAAACTGTTTTTCATATTTTGTACATATTTTCCAGTTGTTTTCAGCAGGAGAATAGTTTAAAATAACATTCTCCACCATTGCCAAGAGAACTCACTCACCTAACAGGTTCTTAAAATTAAATCCCAAATAAATATTTTAATCTTTCATAACCAACTCTGATGCTTGGAGGGATTGGGGACAGGAGGAAAAGGGGATGACAGAGGATGAGATGGCTGGATGGCATCACCGACTCGATGGACGTGAGTTTGAGTGAACTCCAGGAGTTGGTGATGGACAGGGAGGCCTGGTGTACTGCAGTTCATGGGGTTGCAAAGAGTCAGACATGACTGAGCAACTGAAGTGAACTGAACTGAACTGAACCAACTTCAAATCAGTGCTGGACCATAATAAGTTAAATTCAGGTGAAAAAGATGGTTTGGGTGCTCTAGTGATGTCAAATATCAACTTCCATGAAAACAGAATTTCCTCTTTAAAATATCAAAAAGAATCTTTCAGTCAACATCCAATGCTTTATCTGCGTCTCTAACTTGTGACCTTTCTAAAAGCCATTTCCACTCTCAAAAGAACATAGAAAACATAAATATCTTTTTTTTTCTTGCAAGTAGTTTACATCATTACAAAATTTGAGTCCTGTAGATGAATTTAAAGGTCTTCTACCTCAAACACTATCATTTTAAACTAGGAAACTGAGACTCAGAGAGGTGAAGTAATTGGCTCATGGTTATACCAGTTCTTAAAAGAGCTAGGAAACTAATCTAGTTTGACAGTACATTGATGGTATTTCAATATACGTAATTACATTGTCAATAATTATATTGACAGTATCTCAAATGAAAAAAACACAGCTTTGAAAAAAGTTTATTAAAGAGATAAGTAAAATGGAACATAATCAAACCCAATCATAACCAATTACAATATCTAGACCTAACATGAATCCTTATAAACAAACCAAGAACAAAATAGAGACAGAAATTCAAACATGACTGAATATCTGAGTTATAAAGGAACAATTAATTATGTTAGATATGAAAATGTTATTTTGACTCTATTTTTAAAAGAGTCACTATCATTTACACACACATCTTAAATATTTATTGATGAAATGATAAAGCAAATGGATCTACTTTAAAATAATACAAGATGGGAAGAAGCATGTGACTAAAGTGATTAAATACCCTGGCCATGAGTTTCCGGGTGATGATAATACATAGATATTTGTTACATCAATCATCTGTAATTGGTTGGAATTTTCCATAATAAACAGTAAAAATAGAAAGAAAGTGAAAGTTTCATCAGTTATTTTTTTAATCAAAAAACAGTTACCAGTTAAATAAGTTAAAGAGGGCTAAAAGTCAAATCCAATACAGTTTAATAAATATCTCTAGATAAGAAATTTCAGCCAACAGAATAAATGCTTTAAGTAGTAACTTGTGCAACCTATAAATTAAGCAAGAGGCAAGATAATACATTATTTAGCATAATTCAACCTCCTTTTTAATATTTGATCACCTAAGTATTAATAATATTGTTCCTAGAAATTTTTTTTTTAATTTCGGCTTTTTTGAGGTATAACCGACAAAACTGTAAGATATTGGTAGTGAAGATCACCGTGATTTTATATACATTCACATTCTAATAGTAAAGAATCGCCTGTCAGTGCAGGAGACACAAGAGACATGGGTTCAGTCCCTGGGTTGGGAAGATCCCCTGGAGTAGGAAATGGCAACCTGCTCCAGTATTTTGGCCTAGAAAATCCCATGGACAGAGGAAAGGGGTGGGCTACTGTCCATGAGGCTGCAAAGAGTCAGACACAACTGAGCACATACACAATATATATTGTGAAAGGATTTCTTCCATCTAGTTAATTAACACATCCATAACCTCATATATTTATCTTTTTTTTTTTTTTTTTTTTGTGAAAACATTTCAGTTCTTAGTATATTTCATTTTACAATACAGGGTTATCAACTATAATCTTTCTTTAAATCTAGAAGAAATTATTTATGCTAACTCAGCACTCATTGTTTGACACATTATTAATATTCTACAACCCAGACCCTCCTCTACTAACAAGCCATCACCAGTGTAGAATGTTGGCCACATTGATGATACTTCAGAATCCAAATAAGACTTACTAGAGAGAAAAGGATAAATTGGAGGAACTAGGAATCAGAAGGTAAAAATGAGTACCAAGATAAAAACCAATTAACACTGTCCTAGGTCGCCTGTAAACTGCTCTTTCATACATGAATATATCTTAAAAGTCATAACTTGGGGATAGGGGGCAGAGATCAAATATAAGAGAACTTTTTCGGAAAATGAATATTCTCTGCATCTGCTAGGTGTTCACTGGTGATTATGCCCCACATTCTTTCTTTATCCCACCGTATTCTTGCTGACACTCCTGCTCTTCAGCCCATAAGTCCAATACCTGCCTGCTTCCCCATCTGTCTGAGGCTGGCACCGTGAGGAGGGATGACTTATTTCCGAAGAATATTGCACCACTTTCCCAAACTAGGGGAGTCTGTGAACTGTGGAGCTAGATCATTCTCATTTAAATAAACAGAGGGCTCCTCTGTCCATGGGATTGTCCAGGCAAGAATACTGGAGTGGGTTGCTACTTCCTCCTCCAGGGGATCTTCCCAACACAGGGGTTGAACCCTCATCTCCCACATCTCCTGCATTACAGGTGGATTCTTTACTACTGAACCACCGAGGAAGCCCAATTTAAATACACAGATGTACAGATCTGCACAGGCACGTGCAAGCACATACACACACACAGTCGCTGCTTATAAATCCCAGGGACTGGAAACTACAGAGATCCTCAGTATTTGGTATTTTCTTATTTAAGGTGAAGGAATATCAAACTTACTCTTTATTTATTAACTACAGTTCAATAGTAACTTAAATGATTTCAGCTGACATTTATCAAATGTCATTTATCAAATGCTTGTCCGATATAAGGGAGCCATTGTCCTAAGTTCATGTTCCCACCTTAACTCATGCACATTCATTTCCTCATGCACACATTTATCTCATTCAATTCTCATAACAACCTTAGGAGATAGGTACTAAAGCTATCCCCCCATTTTCTAGCAAGAGAAACTGAGATTCAGAGAGATTAAGCCACCTGTCCAGGGATACACAGTGGTAACAGAGAATTACTCTGTAATAGTTGGGATTTTTATCAAGGCTGAAAACCCAGTCTCATTATAAAAACAAGCAGTAAGAGCAAGAGTTAAAAGAAATTGCATACCCTTGCAGATATATTCCTCTACACACATCCTGGATGAATGTCTGGGCTTACCTGTAATACTGCTGAGCCCTGGCTTACTTTTCCCCAACCTCTTGACCACATCCTCACCAGAAATTGGCATGGAGCCCTCCAGAAACAATACAGCTCAGCTCCTGCTCTCTATGGCCATCCTTACTTTTCTTAGCTAAGTTCCACAGTTGTATAAAGTTAAAATATAGACCATGATGGTGCTTATTAAATGCAACAAACAATATCATTACTTGAAATGACAGCAGCTGAGGGCTAAGTGACACCAATACAAGTGGAAGTGAAGCTCTTTGCCAGCCAGGGATGGAAGGCAGAACTGCCCATCAGCCTAAGACCACGTGCAGAAGGAAGACATGTGCCCAGTGGCAGAGTCCAAGGTTGGAAGTTCTTGCCTTAGATTAAACTAGTGTACACTGCATGCACACAGACCCTGACAACAACTAGAATCTACTGGCCAATTACTACTACAAAAATACCATTTATCCAGCCTTATCTATATAACATAAGCCTAAGCATTTTATATAATTATCTCTACGTATTGTGTTATTACCATATTTCACAGATAAGAATCTGGATGCAAAGAGAGCTTTAGTTACGTGCTCAAGGTGACATGGAGACAGGATTAGAACCCAGTTCAGCTTAACTCCAAAGCAAATGTTATTAATTGCCACTCACACCGCTACACATTGCCCAATCAAGGTGTAAAGCTCAGCTCTCCTTCAGAGCCGGAATGCAGACATCCACCAATGCCAAAACGACACACACCAGACATGGGGCACCTTCCATGGAGCTCAATATAGTTTCCCCCCACAATGCATCAAGTTTCCCTTGTCAATTATCTCCAAGAGAGGATATGGTTATCAAAATCAAACATTCTCTCGTCTATGCTTTTAAGCTTGAGAGGAGAAAATATATACACATACATATTTATATACATACAGATGCAGGTACATAATTAAATAAGTTATTTTACTTAGCATGTGGACTCCCTGGTGGCACAGAGGGTAAAGAATCTGCCTGCAATGCAGGAGACCCAGGTTCGATCCCTGGGTTGGGAAGATCCCCTGGAGAAGAGAATGGCAACCCACTACAGTATTCTTGCCTAGAGAATCCCATGGACAAAGGCTACAGTCCATAGGGTCTCAAAGAGTCTGACATGACTGAGCAAAGTCTTCACTATGCATTTAACAGGTAAGAATTATTGGTTCTAATTCCCTGGAACCAATAGAGTCTACAGAGAGCCTTTAAGCATTTAACTGTGGCCACGTAAAGGGATGGCATTAGACTGTATCACACACTTCGCATCTTTTCTGTATCTGAGAATAGAATATGAGCCAAAGGACTATAAAAGCCCTTTAAGTATAGTCCAGCCCTATTGTGATTCAGAGAAAACCTTTGCTGGGTAGGTGACATGAGAGGCTTCTTAGGGCAGGAGTTTGAGATGTGACATTAAGCCTAGCTTCTTTGGGGAGTTGTTTTTTGCTTTTTTTTTTTGCTGGGAATTTTTCTTCCAGATGGCTCAGTGCCAATGGCCTCCAGCCTGTGTATGCTGGTGCCCACCCCTAGGAGGGCCTTCGGGTGGGCTCTTAATTCCTCATGAAGTCCCATTCACTCTAACACCTTAGCACTCGGCATAGTGCTGCCCACAGCAAGTATGCAAAAATCAGTTCTTGAACAAAGAAATAAAATATGTGGGAGGCAGCTATAGACTGAATGTTTGTGTGCCCCTAAAAAATTCACGTTGAAACATAATCCCCAGTGTGACAGTATTGAGAAATGGGGTCTTGGGAGGTGATAAGTCAAAGACAGAGCCCTCAAGTATAGAATTAGTGGGACTTTCCTGGTGGTCCAGTGGCTAAGACTCCATGCTCCCAAGGCAGGGGAGGCCCAGGTTCAATCCCTGGTCATGGAACTAGATCCCATGTGTTGCAACTAAGACCCAGCACAGCAAAATTTAAAGGAAAAAAAAGAACAGAATTATTGTCCTCATGAAAGGGGCTCGAGCGACAGCCTGGCCCCTTCCACCATGTGAGGACATAACAAGATGCTTGTCTTTGAACTAGGAACTAGGAGCCTCACCAGACACCGACTCTTAAGAGTGCCTTGATCTAGGACTTCCAGCCTCTAGAGCTAAACTTCTGTTGTTTATAAAATAGGTATTTATTCTGAGGTATTCTGTAAGAGTAGCCTGAATAGAGTGACAGAAGCCCACACATGGAAGAGCAATTTCATGACACCACCCCCCTAGCCCTTCCCTTCCAAAGTATCAGCTCCAGGAAGCCCTGCAAGGACCCTCACCATGGCACAGAGAGGGGCAGGGCATCCCCGGTGCAGCAGGCTTTCTGTCCCCATAAACTACTACTCCAGCCTAAGTTTACTCCGCAGGCATTAGCTGCATGGCCTTCTGCAGGCCACATAGTGTCTCTGAGCCTCTTCCTCATCCAAGAGCTGGCTAGATTAAGCTGGGTGCCATCTAGAGTTCTTCCCAACTCTAACTGCTAGAAGCCTCCTGTCCATAGGATGAGTGGCAGTGCAACACCTCCCGCCCTGGGTTCCTCTGGTTCTTAGTTAAAAGAACATAAGTTGTTGATCCTCATTACTCACTAATTCCATATTTGCAAATTCACCTACTGGCTACAATTTATTTGTAACCCCCAAATCAATACTTACTGTGCTTTCATGGTTGTTCCAGCATATGAAGAGAGCAACAAGAAATTTGGGTCACCTGCCATTACATTCCCAGCTGAAGTCAAATAAGGGGACTCTCTGCCTTCTTGTTTCTGATCCCAAACTATAAACAACGGTCCTTTTTTGCAGTCTATTTAGTGCCATATTCTTCATATTTCTGTACTTTTCATCAGTGATTCTGCAGTTTAAAATGCCCTCCGAGTGTAGTGCTGAGGTACTATATGGTGTTCCTAAGAACGTTGTGATGGTTCTCAGGAAGGAAATACATGTGTTAGATACTCTTTATTAAGGCATGAGTTACACTGCTGTTGGTCATAAGTTTAGTGTTAACGGATCAACAGCATATGTTAAACAACAAAAACACACATAAAACAAGTTTCTGTGTTGATCAGCTGATGAAAAAGTGATCAGAGGCTCACAGAAGCCCTACTCTGTATTTCTCCTTGAAGCAAAGTTTCATCATTTGCTAATTTACTGTTCATGACTATTTTATGCTGCTGCTGCTAAGTTGCTTCAGTCATGTCCGACTCTGTGCAAACCCATAGACAGCAGCCCACCAGGCTCTGCCGTCCCTGGGATTCTCCAGGAAAGAGTGCTGGAGTGGGGTGCCATTGCCTTCTCCAATGCATGAAAGTGAAAAGTGAAAGTGAAGTTGCTCAGTTGTGTCCGACTCTTAGCGACCCCATGGATTGCAGCCTACCAGGCTCCTCTGTCCACGGGTTTTTCCAGGCAAGAGTACTGGAGTGGGTTGCCATTGCCTTCTCCCATGGCTACTTTATAGAATATGAAGTGAAGTCGCTCAGTCGTGTCCGACTCTTTGCGACCCCATGGACTATAGCCTACCAGGCACCACTGTCCATGGGATTTTCCAGGAAATAGTCCTGGAGTGGATTGCCATTTCCTTCTCCAGGGGATCTTCCCAACCCAGGGATCGAACCTGGACCTCCCACATTGTAGACAGACGCTTTACCATCTGAGCCACCAGGGAAGTCCGCTTATAGAATATAACTATTGCAAATAATGAGAACTGACTAGGTATCCTCAGACTGGCTTCCATATACAGTTGAGTAGAAATGGAAATAGCATCCCCTAGCGTTACTCAGTGCACAATATGCCCAACCATATGCAGCAGCACCACCCTTGAGATATGATCTAGTTGGAATGGATATTACCAAAAGACAAAATAGAAACTCCTATCCTTAACATACCCCAAATTTAAAAAGCTTTTAGAATTAGTCAGTGCTCAGGATGAAATGACTGTCTATGGGGTGTCTATGAAATGACTGTCCTTGACATGGTCTACCCATCTGGAAGCCTGACTGTCTCCTGGAAGGCCTTTCCTCCATTCCTCTTATGCTTACATGGGCATTCAGAATCTTACAAGAAATTGCCCAAGTGTTTCTAAGTTTCTTGTTCAGATCAGTTTGTAACTGTCATTAATAATTGCAGATGGTGCCCCCATGAGAAAGTTCTCCACAAATCCACTGCACTAACACAGGGCAGTAACAGTAAATAATTCATGCATGCACCTGACACCCCTACTAAGAAGATATACTGGGAGAGTTATTGAAAGAAGAGAGAACACAAAAGCAGGGGAAATGAAACAAGAAAAATCAGGAAGAAAGAGAATGAAAGAGAAAGACTGAGTATAAAATAGTAAGAGTTTTAGAAATAATTGACACTTGAGAAAGGCATCAGCAACATAGATCAAAATTTGTTTCTATTTGTAAGTGTGGGCGGGGGCTTTTGGCTTTTACAATATGCTTTGTTACTGGAGGTCTCAAATATATAATCAGCTTAATCACACTGCTCATGGTCTAACAATTTCATACAAATAAACCCTGCCAGCATGCAACTGTCCTTTGAGGATGTCAAAATTTGGATGAAAAAGATCATGCTCCTTAGACTCTGAACTCAGACATGAGGGCTCAAATCCCATTCATACCACTAGTGGGTAAAGAACCTGCCTGCAATGCAGGAGACACAGGAGATGTGGGTTTGATTCCTGGGAGGATCCCCTGGAGAAGGAAATGGCAACCCATTCCAGTATTCTTGCCTGGAAAATCCCATGGTCAGAGGAGCCTGGTGGGCTATAGTCCAAAGGGTCACCAAGAGTCGGACACGACTCAGTGACTAAGCACTATGTACACATCACTAAGCTAAAGGCTGTCAGTAAGTGGTTTAACTTTTAAACTTTAGATTCCTCTATCACATAAATGAAATAATGCATATAAAAGCACTTACTACCATATGTAGGATATGGAAAATGTCATTTGTTAATTTGATACAGTAATTGATAACTCACATACTGATCTAGGTCACATGGGGCTTTAAATCAATAAGTAAAACCACAGCATTGAACACGTCTCCCAGAAAGCCCTCTGGAGTTATCGATCATGAAAGGAGTGATCCTGGCAAGAAAAAGAAGAGAGAACAGCAATTTTCTTGTGAGTGTCTCAGGCTTTCCACTTTTCTTCTCTCATTGCTAAGTAATGGATCAATGACTTCCCAGAGACCAAATCTAATCCTACAAGTGAAAATAATGTGGTTACAGGCACAGTTCTTGGAAGCCACAGTGCTAACGCACTGACATGAAAAGGAGGGACAAGCAACAGGAAAATAAACTTGAGAAAATGGGTAGCAGATGAAGGAAAAAACCTCTAGGGCCAAAGTCGCCATCATGAACAGCTTAGGAAGGAAAAATTAAGAATTCAGAGGCCCAAAGAAAGCACTGCTACTGGTAACATGTCCAGCATCTCTTAAGAGCTCAGAATACATATCATAAGACCTGCCTCCCATACTGGGAAAAAGAGTCTTCTTGGTTATGCTCTGTAGGAACCTGGCCAACAGCCCACACTGCATGAATACCTATAATGGAATCCTGACTTTGAAATAATCATTCTGAGGGAAGGATTCACAGTAAACATCATTAAAAGGAAAGAAAGAAGAACCCTGGCATCAGGACATCAGAGAATTCCAGCCCTCCCAAGACACAGTTCAGGAATCTTCCAGGTAAAGTGCTGAAAATACATATTCAAGATGAATGAGGTTTAAAGAAAGAAAGAAAAGAGGCCTGCATAGGGCTAAAAGTCTAAAGATACATTGTTTTTCTGCTGGCATCATTGATAAAGCCAGTAGATCTGCTCTTTCTCTGTTTGAAAAATAATGGACTTCTGGGCCTTGAAAGGATGTTTTGGGTTAGCTCTATGAATTCTCAATATATACCTATGGTTTTAAAAAGGTGAGAGAGTTAAGATGGAAATAAGAGGGCAACCTACTCCAGCATTAATACCTGGAGAATCCCATGGACAGAGGAGCCTGGTGGGCTATACAGTCCATGGGGTTGCAAAGAGTGGGACATGACTGAAGCAACTTAGCACACACAAGAGTTGCCCACATAAATATAAGATAGGTGTGAGATCATAGTACCACTTCCTTCTCCCATCTTGGGCATTACTAAGGTCTTGGTCAGCTGACACATCCTCTGCTGTCATTCTATCAACAGCCCCACTGTGGAGCCCTCATCTTCCTCATCCATGTATCTTCTCTCATAACTCCCCACAAGCCACAGTGGATCCAACCCCAAACCTGATCTCTCAGGGTTGCTACACACAATTAGACAAACCTCATATACAATGACTCCGCTTTCCATCACAACTGGACCCTAGACCAGGTCACTAATCCTTTTATTTGTCTTTGGTCTGCTCCATTTGTCTGAGTCCAACTCACAAGCTGGAACAGTGAGGGCTGCCTTAAAGTTGGGAAAGAGAAGAAAGTTTTGAGGGCTGGATCCTGTAATGTATTCCTTACCCAGAAATCCATTTGCCAAACTGCTGAGCTAGCGACAAGGACTATTGTCAGGAAGCAGAGATAAAGATAACAGATGCAGAGAAGCTGATTATATATCTAATTGCAGGGGTTTAGGTTGACTTGTGGGCTTCCCTGGTAGCTCAGCTGGTAACAAAAAAAAAAAAAAAAATCCACCTGCAATGCAGGAGACCCTGGTTCGATTCCTGGATCAGGAAGTTTCCCTTGAGAAGGGATAGGCTACCCACTCCAGTACTCTTGGGCTTCCCTGGTGGCTCAGATGGTAAAGAATCTGCCTCCAACATGGGAGACCTGAGTTCAATCCCTGGGTTGGGAAGATCCTCTGGAGGAGGGCATGGCAACCCACTCCAGTATTCTTGCCTGGAGAATTCCATGGACAGAGGAGCCTGGCAGGCTACAGTCCATAGCATCACAAAGAATCAGACACAACTAAGCGAATAAGCACATACAGGTTGACTTGTAAACGGAACTTAGAGCTGAGAAGTCAGAATTCAAGGAACTAGAGAGAACAAAATGAGATACAAGGCCAGCAAACAGCTCCAAATCCAAACTTGTAAACACCGGACTATCTGGCAGGACCATTCCTTCCGCGCAGACCCCCAGCATCTGCCCCGGCTGAGCCAACAAAGCCAGACTCCCTCTCATTCCACTCGGCAGCTGTGCCCCACTTCAACCGCTCGACAAACCCTGCGTCCTCACTTGCAAACCACACCCCTCTCCTCGCACCCACCTCCCACATATGCATTTGAATCTACTGCCATCCCTTCTTCTTTTCAGCTTCCCAAAGGAAGAAACGTTCCTCCTTCTGCCCCAGGCAAAAATCTCTCTGCTTCTGCTCTCTATCATCTTCTGTCTCCTGAATTACCTGAAAGAAATCTATCACTGCTCCTGGCTCCTGCGTCTCCAGACATTGCTGTTCTTCTAGCTGTTTCCTTACTTTAGCCCCCCAAAAGTGTTACAACTCTGCAGTACTTAACACTGAGACTGTCATGTGCGCATTCACATCAGGAACATAAGCTGTGGGCTTCCTCAGAGTACGACTAGGCCAGACTGAGAGCTCTTAACACCCAACTTCAGACAGTGCCTGGTCCTACTGCGTATGTTGCCAGAGATACTTTTTGACTTTTGTTTTATCTTATTTTAAGGGGCCCATCTCTTGATGAAAGTGAAAGAGGAGAGTGAAAAAGTTGGCTTAAAGCTCAACATTCAGAAAACGAAGATCATGGCATCTGGTCCCATCACTTCATGGGAAATAGATGGGGAAACAGTGGAAACAGTGACAGACAGTGCCTGGTCCTACTGCGTATGTTGCCAGAGATACTTTTTGACTTTTGTTTTATCTTATTTTAAGGGGCCCATGACGGACCACCAGACAAAGACCTCACTTCTTGTATAAACACTGAACTAATTCTGAAATGAAACAGGAATAGGGTTGTTCTCCCAGTCGAACCGGAAGTACAAATCGTTAGCAACTAGCTGCCCCTCCTGACTCTACACACCCTCTCCAGGGGGGCCCGGGTCTGCATGAGGTCACTTACCGATAGGAGACCTGGTGAGAAACCACCAAGAAACACAAGGCAGCGCTGGCCCGCCGCCAGCCTTGCAGATCTGCTGCACACGCAGGAAGGGAAAGGATTCCACAGGTTCAGTGGGGCCATGTTGAAACAGGAGAGCGCTTTAATAACCTGGTTAGCGAATTCATTTAATAAACTATCCCCATGGAGACGGTCCCAGGTACCTATTTATCAGCAACTACTTAAAACCACACCAAAGTTATTACATAGTCCTTAATTTACTCCAGCTAATGCCGGCAAAATCATTTCACATTTACCCATTCTTGTAGGATACATGCCTAAATAAGTCATGAATAATTAACTTTTTTTTCTTCCCACTTGAATCTATGATGCCAGTCACTTAACACCACTGGGCTCTCTGGCATGATGCTCAAACGCTCCAATGTTCTTTACACTGCAGTAGATTTCAGCCCTGAAAAGCGTCTCCGAGGTAAACACACCTTTCTAATGCTAACATATCATCTTCTCCACGTGGCACAAACTCAGGTGTCAGGAACGGTAAGCAGTTTCGGCTTCTGCCTACGCTGCTTTTATTATGAAGCACAGACATTTTCAACACAACAGTCATGCCTCTCACCAGACTCCATAATTCCTCTATAATCATCAAGATGCAAACATTTTCCTCACTTGATATCAAAAGAAACAGCATAATAACTCCAGAGGTATGGGCAGGAATGGTGGAGGAGAAAGAATGATAGTCTGGATGGGGTGGAGGAGTCTCAAAGAAAGCTGAGCTGAAAGGAAAAGTCTTCCATGGCTGAGCCTGGCTCAGTCAAATAGATTTAGTCAGGAAGATTTCTATAAATTTAAACCTCTATAGCAAATCCTATGTGATTATATACCAGTCTCAGAATTTTAATACCTAAAAGAATTTATTCCTCTGAAATATGCTTTTATCCAAGGCACAATGAAAGCACAGGAGAATGTAGCACGTCTTCAAAAACCTGCATGTATCTTAAGGAAAAAAAATGTAATTTTTACTTCAAGTGTTAATAATACCTGAAAGGAAGATCAGAAAATATCAGAAGCAACAATTCGGTTTATTTGGTACCACAGCTTCATAGCAGCGGAAGTGACAGCTATTAACACTACAGCCTGTAGCAAGCTCTCCCCACAAGCTACGAGCTGCCCGAGGGTAGGGCCATGTCTATCCCCACATCCCCTGTGCCTGGAAGCAGTGTGGACGTAGAGATTATCTGTGAATGAAGGGGGTTAATGAATGACTGAATGCCCAGCTGAGTAGGCTTTTGGAGTTGGTTACAACTTTCACAGCTTCAACTTTTTAAGACAGAAGAATGGGAAAAAAAAAAAACTAAGATGTGAATCAGTGGTTCTGATTTGGCTGGACTTGATTAATATCATCATTGCTAGCAATAAGTATACAAAACTAAGTTTGTAATCAGTGCTACTAAAGCTATTAAACACAAAAAAATCTAGTCGATGTATTCTATATATCATCAGTCCCAACCTTTTTGGCACCAGGGACCAGTTTCATCGAAGACAATTCTTTCACAGAGGGGAGTTGGGATGATTTCCAGATGATTCTCATAAGGAACAGGCAACCTAGACCCCTTGAACATGTAGTTCACAGTAGGGTTCGCGCTTCTATGAGAATCTCATACCTCAGATGATCTGCCAGGAGGTAGGGCTATTGCAGCAATGTGAGCGAAGGGGAGTGGCGGCTTGCTCACCCACCACTCACCTCCTGCTGTGTGACCCAGTTGCTAACAGGCCAAGGACCAGTACCAGTCCATGGTCTAGCATTTTGGAGACCCCTGCTATACACAGTTCTTATATTCCTATAATCTACCCTGTAATCTAATTATGTGTGTGTTAGTTGCTCAGTCATGTGCAACTCTCTGCAACCCCATGGACTGTAGCCCCACCAAGCTCCTCTGTCCATGGAATTCTCCAGGCAAGAATACTGGAGTGGATCCTCCTCCAGGGGATCTTCCCAACCCAGGGATCGAACCCAAGTGAATGGGGCAATAGTCAATGACAGTGGTGCTCCAGGCCACCATCAGAGCACAGACACCTTTATGAAAAAGTGAAAACAATCACATCTCTATCTAGCTCAAAATCCTACAGTAATTCCTTCTGCCTTAAGATAAAGTCCAAGCTTCTTTAAAAGGCTTCTAATCCTTCATTAGAGAGCCGAGAATTCTCTGTTTAGCCTTCTCTCTCATCACTTTTTACCACTACTACACATTCAAGTCATTCTGAAATACTTTTGGTTCCTCCAACATGCTATACTCCTCTCGCTCTCTCTCTCTCCCTCTCTCTCAGCTTTCAGGTATACTGTTCCCCCTGCATGTAACATCCTTCACCCAATCTCTTTAGTAGTTGTTTAGTCATACCTCCATCAAGATTTATTTCCATGAATACAGGACTGCATCTGACTGATTCACCACATTCTAATGGCTAGTAAAACGCTGGGCACATGTTAGTGGCTCAGTTGTGTCCAACTCTTTGCAACCCCATGGACGGTAGTGCACCAGGCTCCTCTGTCCATGGAACTCTCCAGGTAAGAATACTGGCGTGGCTAGCCACTCCCTTCTCCAGGGGGTCTTCCTGGCCCACGGATTAAACCCGTCTCCTGCACTGCAGGTGGATTTGTTACTGTCTGAGTTACCAGGACCTTAAAATGTATTTTATGAATTAATGAACATTGGGGTTCATTCTGAGTGGCTTTTAATTATCCTGTGGCAATAATTTCAAAGTTCCATTAGACTGCTTGTTATCAGAACAAAAGCTTTGACTAACATAAAATAAACATATTCTAGAGGTCTCCATGCACATGAGGAAGTTGGTGAATGATATCCTCTGTCAACAGTGCTCTCCCCATTTACCTTCTTACTTATTCACTGTTTCATGATCTATGATTAGACATGAGATAAGAATAAAATTATGAATCAACACTAAAATTTTACAATGTGCTAGATCCAAAAATAAATCAAAGGGAAGAATAAAATTGAGGAAGGGAAAGTGGGCTGGTCTAGCTCTGTGCAGATGGATAAAACCAAGAATTTTCAACACAAAGAGTAGCAAGGATTTCCGTATCATATACCTATTATGCTGCTGAGGCATAAACAGATACAGTTCTTATCCTTTAGGGATCTAGACTGCAGATTCTAGAATCTAAGATAGACCGCACAAGTCCAGATCACAGCAACACCTTTAACTTTTGGCACCCAAGGCTCATCATCCAAGAACTGTTCATAGTTCAACTGCCATAGGTGGCCATTCAGAATGAAATCTGCCATGTGTGCAGTGAGACAAAAAGATCCAGCCAAGTCTACCGTGCTGCTTTAGACAGGCATACACCATAGCTATTTTCTTGCAAAACATACACAGTCCAGTCTGAGCAGAGCTCAGGCATTACCAAAGAAGTCTTTGTTTATCAATAAATATGAAGGGTGGCAGAGAGTCTGATAAAATACCCTCTTTACCTACTATCCAGCAAGGGGATAAGTCTCCCAGGCCAGGATGGCTAATTTCTGCACTATAACTTAATACAGTGCTTTCACAAGCTGTGCCAGGAGGGACAGAAGGCACAGTATGCTTGATTACAATACTTGTTGACCAGGGCCCTGCAGACACACCCAAGGAAGGAATGAAGGCCAGCACCATTCCAAAGTCCCTTACCCTAACTGAGGTTCCCACTCTAATACAGAGGCCCCAGGATGCTTCCAAGGTGTGGAGGGAGGCGAGCTTTATTAAAAAAATTTAAACCTCAGCAAAAAGAAAGCATTACAATCAGAAGCATTGGGCCAAACTCTTCAAAGGAACTTGTTTTACTTTAGCCTACTTGGTGGCTCAGATGGTAAAGAATCTGCCTGCATTGTGCACCTGGGTTTGATCCCTGAGTCAGGAAAATCCCCTGGAGAAGGAAATGACAACACACTCCAGTATTCTTGCCTAGTGAATCCCATGGACAGAGGAGCCTGGTGGGCTAGCATCCACGGGGTTGCAAAGAGTCAGACATGACCAAAGCAGCTAACACACACATAGAGTAGGAACCCTAATCAGGCCTCTTCCTACTCTGGAGATTATACAAAAATTTGTTTATGTGGCTTTTGCTCCAAGGAGAAAGATCCAACCAGCCTGTACTACTAGATCATTCAGATTCTAGAGAAGGTCAATTCGGAGGCAAGACTGGTTGAGTGGATTCTGAACTTTCACTGCATTTCCAAAGAAAGCTGGTAGCGCAGAAGAGTAAAGTATCAAAGCATCCAGGGGCTGTATTTTCTAGAGTTCCCTGGTTGTACGTCTTCCTGGATATCTTCCTTGACTTGTCCTGGGATTGAGATAATTTCCCACAAAGTAGGTAAGGCTATGAAGCCAACACCAGAACCACAATCATTCCACCCAATTTATCTGTATTGCAGCACCAGATTTGGCCCAAGTCTAGGTTCTGAACCCACATGTAGCACGATTTTAATTCAGTTGAGACTACAGCAAAGAAAGTCCAGGAACCGAGCTTAAGTATCCTAAGATTCAAAGACTGAGAGACAATAAATCATTCTGGAATAGACCCCAAAAGTCACAGAGCATGCATGTGAATCCCATGCATACTCAAGTCCCCGAAAGTATGCTCAATGCTGCACAGCAGTAATCCTTGAAGTCAGACGTGGTACCGAACACCCTCCTCTGAAGCAAGACTGGCCAAAGTAGCAGTTCTACATGCATGCTCCTTTGCCCCATCAACCTGCCTGGCCTGGACCCCAGTAGAGAACAAACCAGAGCTACTGCGGGCTTCTCCCCAGTACACCATCTCACCACGGGACCAAGACTCCTGTCCAGAGAACTGGCAGGAATCAGAGAAACATGAAAGATGTTTTGAGAATCTCAGAAAGAAACTGTTAGTCACTCAGTCCTGTCTGACTCCTTGTGACCCCATGGATTCAGAAATAAGCCTTACTGAGAATATGTAGTACACCTTGGATAACTCTAGATTAAGCCTTAGAGATAAACTCATACATGTAACAGCCCCACATGTTGATGAAGGCAAAGATGATTCTTACCCTGCTGCCACTATCACAGAGGAAAGCATCATTTTATTGTTTGAAGTCACATATACAAAGTTTGTTATTGTTGGTGTTTTATTGTTTATAAGGAAAATTATTTGTTCAGATTAAAAATATTTGGCATATACACTGGTCATAAAAAATCAGTGTACATTTTAAATAAAACCAAACACGCTGTCAACTCCAAAACAAGCAGAATATATAAAATTCCAATACACTTGTACTCTGCTCAAATATGTTCTATGAAGCAAACAGTTAAGGAAACACATTCATTTATAACTTCAAAAAATTCTCCCCATCAGTTTGACTAAAAGAAAAAAAAAAAAAAAACAAGGAGCAAACAGGGGGGAAAAAAAGATGTATTTTGAAACTGTTTTGCTTCAGTAGACAAGAAGGGAAAACAGACAAGAGAGGTTCTTCCTCTCTCTTCAATGTAGTAATATTAGCTCCTTCCAGAAAGCATAATCTGAACCACTCAATTACACCAGCTATCAGTCATGACATTTTGCTTGTTTCCATTACCTGATAGTGATGATCTCAAAATTAGAGTTTCCCATAGCTTGGTCCATGGACCAGTCATCAAATCACCTGGGACACTGGCAGCCATCCATTTTTGTCTCACTGAATCAGAATCCTCAGAACTGAGTTAGCTGACTGGGTTTTTAATAAATACCCTGACTATAACTCAAAGTCAGGGTTAAGAGCTACTAGTCTAAAAAGTCTGACCTGAACTTGCTGCCATAGCTTTTGAGGAGCTATTGGAAATACAATAAAAGTAGTAAAAGAAAGAAAGATTGAATATAGCCATTTAATGGTTTTGGTTTGGACATTTCATAACTACGATAACTAAGAAACAAGTAGTCACAAACAGAATTTATTTGGCAAAGACAATTATATATTACTACTCTTGTAGTACTTCCATAAGCCATTTCTGGAGGCCTAAATATTAATGAGGGGAACTCCCTGGTAGTTCAGTCGGTAAAGAATCTGCTTGCAGTGCAGGAGACCCAGGCTCAATCCCTGGGTCGGGAAGGTCCCCTGGAGAAGGAAATGGCAATCTATTCCAGTATTCTTGCCTGGAAAATCCCATGCACAGAGGAGCCTGGCGGGGCTACAGTCCATGGGGTTGCAAGAGTCAGACACAACTTAGAGACTAAACCACCAAATTGAATGAATCAAATTGAATGACTTGAATCCTAATTTCTGTGTAGTGTGTTAATGCTTTCAAAGCCCTTTCATAAGTCAGAAGTCTCAAGAAATAGCTGTTAGAAAAGAGAGTCACCTAATAGAAAAGCTCACACATGACTGAGGTATGTGTGTGTGTGTTAAGTCGCTTCAGTCATGTCTGACTCTTTGGGACCCCATAGACTGTTGCCCAGCCGGCTCCTCTGTTCATGGGACTCTCCAGGCAAGAATACTGGAGCTGGTGCCATGCCCTCCTCCAGGGATCTTCCCCACCCAGAGATCGAACCCACGTCTCCTGCAGCTTCTGTATTGCAGGTGGATTCTTTACCGCTGTGCCATCACAGAAGCCCAACGGAGGCATAAAATGTAGTAAAATAAATTATAGATTTATGATTTTCAGAATTATGTATCCTAGGAAATAGTTAAATTATAAATATATACATGAAATGACTTTATGATTCCTTTAAAGCAATAGCAAAAGTCAAATTTTTTAAATATATTTGTTGGTTATTCATTAGTTTCATTTGTTCAGTTAGCTTTCTATATTGCTTTTCTACACATTATTATAAGGCGATCTTATTATGGTTTTCAGTCAAGCATCAAAAATATGATAACCACATGGAATTAGACATTTTCCCTTCTTACTCTGACAAATGTTTAATTCAACTAAAATTTAGATTTATTGTGGAAAAACATAGAAAGCAAGGCAATATACTCATTAAAGTGAAGGAGATTACCAAAGAAATTCTCAATATATGAAAAAAATACTGAGATGAAAATCCTTTCATATCTCTTGAAGGCACTCCATCTTGGGATGTAAATATGGCAGCAGTAGGCTTGTCTTGCTCCCCTAACCACATACACTCCAAACTGTCTCGTCTCTACCCTAATTAACTCTTCATGACTTTTGCATTGTGGCAAAACAGAACCTCATCTTACATTTCACAATTTAGGTACTGATTTCAAGTTTGGTCATGTTTCATATTTTAGCCTATATCCAACAGTTGCTCTGTTAGTTGCTCTGTTTCATATTTTAGCCTATTTGCAACAGTTTCTCTCTGTTAAGATCAGGAAGTTTGAAAATAACAGTAAGGGGCCTACATCATCTCCCCCACCATCTCTCTACCCAAATGAAACAAAAAGTGAGTATTCGGGGGTCTTCATAGGCACCAAGAAGTCTCCTACCCCAAGGCTTCTCCTCATTTCCTCCCCTCTGAGAAGAGCCGTAAGAGGTCCTGGTTTAGGATGTCAGCATCTCCCCCGTCACTGAGTCTTCCACGCTTTGAACAACCAAATTTCTAGAATTTTATGATACCTGCCAACCACCTCTCTCACCTCTTATAAAAGGATTATAAATAAGGATTTTAAGTGAGTGTTGCACAATCATATAAAAACATACTATGTTAGGTAAGATCAACAGTACAGAGCAGATGTGGAAGGCAACTACTCCCCTTAAACATTTACTCTTCTGAAGATTATGCCAACCTGAGCCTGAATTCTGGCTTCAGAACAAGATACTCTTTCAGACAGGTGGGAGCCATCCACACAGAGCTATCTGATGCCAGGAGGAGAGACTGGGTAACAGCAGGTTTTCTAAAGAATTGGGGTCTAAAGTAAAGGAAGACTGGGAAGGAAATCAACCCACCGCTGAGAAAACAAATAAATCCAATCAATCTAAATCAGAAGAACAATCAACGGAGGAAGGCAACAGGAAGCAAGGTGAGGCTGAACACCTTGTCGGAACCTCAGGATTAGTTCAACTTTCTCAGAAAATATAACAATATAAAGCATTCTATAACTTCAGCAGAAAATTGTTCCTGGGCATGAAGTATAGGATAAAGGTATGATTTCAAAACAGGGCTTATTTTCTTTAATATGGAAGTATGTATTATTTGCTTTCTTTCAAAATTTTTAGCTAAAAAGTCTTCTGGCATTACTGTAAGTTCCTGAAAAACAAGCATTTGGCCTTTCATAGCTATACTACCAGCATTAGCATGGTAGACATATCAGCTATGCAATGAATTTCTGCTAACCTGACAGAATGAATGAACAAGTTTATATCTCAATTTCTCTTTTTCTGAAATGCATTCATTAACAAATAGCATGAAAGCAAACAAAAAAAAATGCATAGGATGAATCATTTAATCTTGCTAGCAAGACCAAACCTACTGATGTAAAAGAATAAAGACAGTACTCCGTATAAGAATATCTCATACATCACGGGGGTGTGTGTGCATGCTCAGTTGCTCAGTCATATCTGACTCTTTTCGATCCCATAGAATGTAACCCATCAGGCTCCTCTGTCCACGGGATTTTCCAGGCAAGAATACTGAAGTGGGTTGCCATTTCCTCCTCCAGGGGATCCTCCCAACCCAGGGATGCAACCCGCATCTCCTGCATTGGCAGGTGGATTCTTTACCAGTGCACAACCTGGGAAGCTCACACAGCACAGGGAACACAGCCAATGTTTTATAATAACTTTAAGTGGAATATAATCTATAGAAATTTGTTATCACTATGCCATACACCTTAAGCCAATATTTTAAATCAATTACACCTCAATTTTAAAAAAAGAGTTTAAAAAGAAGATAGTGATCTGCATGTATACAGATAAAACCAACTGTGTACACACCCTAATTGTTCAAAAGAAGAAGAATCTGGTGGGTGGCATTAAATCTCTGTCTTCTCTACAGGTCTGCCAAGGCTGTGTTTCCATCCTTCTCACTTTCTCTTGCCCTTGATAGGTTTATACTAAATATTCTGCAAATTGTTGTTGACCTTATGGAGCAAGCATGTTAAGATCCTAGTGACCAAGACAAGTGCGGTAAGCCTGGTGCTATCTTGGCTCAGCAGCCTCTCAAGGGATCTTTGTTCTGATTTATTCCTCAACATCTGATTTCCACCTTGTGTTTAATGTCAAAGTTGTCACAACCACTCCTGGAGGAAACTTGAATAAAATAGTGAATAAAAACACCGTCACAGTTCCAGAGCAATAGAGGACGTTGCGCTAGCTGAGGGCACTGAGCTAAATGAGCTCTGAGAGTGGAGGAGGCTGCTGCCCACAAGTAGGTGTTCCGCTCCATCTGATCCCATCAAATGCTGGGGACAGGAAAGTGCAGGGGCTGCAATCTGGCCGTTTGGCACAGAGCTTAGCTCCTCCCATCAGCATGACTGATCTACAAGGCTAAGGTGAAGAACTGTAACATACCACCTTTCATAAATGGATATCCCTCACCCAGCCCAGCAATCTATTCTGTCCCCAACCCCCCATCTCCACTCCATCCCCAGGAGGAGGAGATCTGTAAGAAACAGTCATAATCTACATACGTAGACCTATAAGGCCACCTGCCCATCATGGCCTCTCAGAAGGCAAGAGAGAACTGAAACACTTGCATTTGAAACTCTTAGGTATATTAAAGTACTGACAAAAAAAATGACTAACAATGCCAAATGTTTTATTTAACAATTTAAACTGTTTAGTGAATATCTTCTTCCAATACCATCTCAGTATCCAAGAGTGAGTGACTCCTAGAGATAATGTAGAAACTCTAAGGGACTTCCCTGGTAGTTCCGTGGCTAAGACTCCACACTCTCAATGCAGGGGTCCCAGGTTCAATTCCTGGTAGAGAAACTAGATCCCACATGCTGAGACTAAAGATCCCACTAGCTGCAACTAAGACCTGGCATAGCCAAAAAAAAAGTCTAAATACTGGTCCCTTCATGACTTACAGGCTGGCTTCAGTTGGCTTTCCTCAGAGCTCCACTGTAGCTGCTTCTGAAGTCCCTGAACCCAAGGTACTCTTATTTGCCTACGTCTTAAAGGGAGAAGCAGAAAAACCTGTTCATTAAGAAGTAGCAAGCAGCTTCCCCTGCCTCTCTTTGGGCTCCAGAATAAGCAGAGGTGGGTATTGGCATAGTTCACATGTAGAAGATAAAGCCACCCCCCATGCACACACACACACACACACACCACCATCTCCAAGAGTGTTTTGTTATTCTATGGTGGTGATGGTGCGTGAAAGTGAAAGTCACTGAGTTGTGTCCACACTCTTTGCAACCCATGGACTATATAGCCCGCCAGGCTCCTCTGTCTGTGGAACTTTCCAGGCAAGAATACTGAAGTGGGTTGCCATTTCCTACTCCAGGGGATCTTCCCAACCCAGAGACTGAACCCACGTCTCCCACATCACAGGCAGGTTCTTTACACTCTGAGCCATGGTGGTGGTGGTGGGTCAGTCAGCTCAGTTCAGTCAGTTCAGTCGCTCAGTCGTGTCCGCCTCTTTGCGACCCCATGAATCGCAGCACACCAGGCCTCCCTGTCCATCACCAACTCCCGGAGTTCACTCAGACTCACGTCCATTCAGTCGGTGATGCCATCCAGCCATCTCATCCTCTGTCGTCCCCTTCTCCTCCTGCCCCCAATCCCTCCCAGCATCAGAGTCTTTTCCAGTGAGTCAACTCTTCGTATGAGTTGGCCAAAGTATTGGAGTTTCAGCTTCAGCATCAGTCCTTCCAAAGAACACCCAGGACTGATCTCCTTTAGAATGGTCTGGTTGGATCTCCTTGCAGTCCAAGGGACTCTCAAGAGTCTTCTCCAACACCACAGTTCAAAAGCATCAATTCTTCTGCACTCAGCTTTCTTCACAGTCCAACTCTCACATCCATACATGACCACTGGAAAAACCATAGCCTTGACTAGACGGACCTTTGTTGGCAAAGTAATGTCTCTGCTTTTGAATATGCTATCTAGGTTGGTCATAACTTTCCTTCCAAGGAGTAAGCATCTTTTAACTTCATGGCTGCAATCACCATCTGCCGTGATTTTGGAGCCCAAAAAAATAAAGTTTGACACTGTTTCCACTGTTTCAGTCAGCAAAAATAAGACCAGGAGCTGACTGTGGCTCAGATCATGAGCTCCTTATTGCCAAATTCAGACTTAAATTGAAGAAAGTAGGGAAAACCACTAGACCATTCAGGTTTGACTTAAATCAAATCCCTTATGATTATACAGTGGAAGTGAGAAATAGATTCAAGGGCCTAGATCTGATAGATAGAGTGCCTGATGAACTATGGACTGAGGTTCGTGATTGTACAGGAGACAGGGATCAAGACTATCCCCATGGAAAAGAAATGCAAAAAAGCAAAATGGCTGTCTGGGGAGGCCTTACAAATAGCTGTGAAAAGAAGAGAGGCGAAAAGCAAAGGTGGTGGTGGGTAGTCACTTCACATCTAGATACATTTTCACTTTGGTTTAAAGAACAGGAGAATCACTCAATGTTTTACTTCTGTGCTGGCTTCTCCTTTGGGTGAAACTTTCTCTCTTTTGTCCCCACCCCTTAGATCCTAAAGAGGGGTGAGTGTACTCATTATGAGGCAATAATTTAGATATGTCCGCCCAAGAGAAAGCTATAGTAATGTGTTCATTTCAATCTCAAGTTAATAAAATCTTCATAATAGTCCACACTGGACTTCCCCGATGGTCCAGTGGTTAAGAATCTGCCTGCCAATACAGGGGACATGGGTTCGGTCCCTGCTCCAGGAAGATCCCACGTCTTGGGGGAACTAAGCCCCTGTGCCACAACTACTGAGTCCGTGCTCTAGAGCCCATGAGCTGCAACAATAAGAGAAGCCACAACAATGAGAACCCCATGCACTGCAACTAGCCAAAGCCCAACCCAGCAACGAAGGTCTAGCACAGCCATAAATAAATAAATAAACACTAAAAAAAAATAGTCATGTTAGTCCTCATGACTTCATCTATTTAGTTTACACAGGTTAACTCAGTTGTGTTTTTTTTTAAATACCTTTTCCCCACTCAATCTCTTGTCCAATTCTCAGCTTTTACTTGATCTACACTGTTCAGCTAGAAGTTAAAATACCTCTGTGAAGGTGGTACCCAATGCCATCCTAACTTGGAGAAGTGAGGGGAATTTGTAGTCATTCAGTAAAGTTCATACTCAGCGTGAAAATGATAACAGCCAACATGTCCAGAATAAATCCAATTAGCATATGGGTACTTAGGGTTCTTTCATTTCATGTGAAGTGACATTTTGATAACTAAAGAATTGAGCCATTAACACTCTCTGGTTACAACCGGTCTGACAGATTCTGGGCATGAACTTCACTAATTGAGTTTTCAAGGACTTAGGTGAGGAGGAGTGATAGGGATGCATTCTGTGCTGTTTCCTCTGTAAAAGTGTTGCTGGAGATCCTCTGGAAATGGTTTCTTTTCTGGGAAGTATCTAAGAAAGTATGTTCCACAGTTCAGAAAAGGCAAAAAAAAAAGTGTTCTAATTTTTTTTTTCTTTTGAAAATCACCATTTTCAACCTTGATCAAAGAAGTTCAATTGATGAGAACATTTTAGAAGTGCCATTCAACTTAAAAAATGATATTGATATAAATGTGCAATGTTAGGTCTTGATAGAGTCACGGCAGTATCATTCGAGGTGTTAAAAGGGAGTGGATTTTGCTTGGTATTTTGAGATTCAATCACTATTTGCTGAATGAGTGAAGCAGACCAAAAAGACAATAGCAGAGCAAGCAACCACACACCTGAATTCTATTTAGGGCCCTGTCTCTATGTATGCAGCTTTGCTCCTGTTCTAGAACTCTCATTTCGTGTTCTTCATGTTCTGTTAGAATATCAGGCCAATGTTCTTTCTTTCCTCCATTCAGCTGTCTTATCCTTTTTCCTATAACAAATGTGAAAACACATTATGAACTAAAAGCACTATACAAATATAAATTATTTGTATTATTATTACAACTTGAGCTATAATGTTGTCCAAGAATATCAGAACCAGAAATTTTCAGTCAAGAATTTTCTTTAGATAGAAGATTCCAATTTTCTAGCCTAGGTACCGATAAAAAAAAATTCACCAATGCTTTGGATGAAAAATGTTAAAAATTACACTCTCGCTTTGAAATTTCAGAGGAAAAGGAGACTAAGCATAGTTTTAGGTTCTTCCAGATGTACACACAGGAATACCAACTAATTTATTTTTTACTCCTAACAAAATCACTATATTGTCTCCTGCCTGTATGTGGAAGACATAGAAAAACATAAGAACTGAATGTTGAAGCAAAAGCAAGCACAAGGGAGCTCTAGATCCTGAAGTTGCCTGCAGTTCACAGCTAAACTAAAGCATGCTCTTTCATAAATGTTTCTCAGCTTCTCCTTTTGTAAAGAAACAAAATCACACTTGTTGAGTCAGCCACCAGCTCTATGGAGTAATGGTCCTATATAAATCAGTCTTATAATAAACTATGCTTTTAAACTATCAAATTAACCATGTTTAAAAATTAAAGGATGATTATCCATATTAAATGGCTCCTGTAGCCAGGCTAAGCATTTCGGCAGCTCCTACATATCTTCAAACAAAGACTTAGCCCTAGTATCCTTTCCCTTCTCCAGCACAGCCTTGCTTTAGACTAACACTAACCTAAGGTGTAAAGACAATGGGCTTGAAAGCCAACAGTTCTTGACTACATTCCCCATTCTGCCCCTTCACAAAGCATGTGATCTTCAGGAAATAATCTTTGCCTCAATTCCCTTAATTGTACAATACCCACACTTGAATATGACTGGAGTATTAGGATAAATGAGGTATATACGTATCAGGAGCAAGGATCAGCTACATAATTTGTGTGGTCTGGTACAAAATGAAAACACGCTCAAAAACTACTAAAATTTTCAAGATGGCAACAGCAGAGCATAAAACCAAGCGTGGAGCCCTTCTGAATAGGGAACTTGTGATACTGCACAGGTCATACACTTGTGAATCTGTCCTTGCACACCTGAAAGAGCATTGCAAGTATTCAATAAATGACAGGGATTATTAAAATGCTTACTTTGATATGAACTTTTAATTTTTCAGAATGTTTCACAGAGAGATGGTTTTCCCAATGGGGACAGAACCCTCAGAGAGTGAAAATGTCATTGAACAACTGCTGGAAAGACACTGAATGTCTCTTGGCCAAAATTTTCTCATATTCAGAACAGAAGTTGATTCAGAGAAGTAGTTTTCAAACTATACTTTGAAGCTATTCCCTGAAGAAGGCTTGGAGTGCCCTCAAAGACACAGCGGCAGGCAGAGAGGGGGCAAGCCAAGTGGGTCACTCTTACTTGAAACAGAATGACTGTGTTTGACTTGCTTACCTTCATTTGGGAAAAAAAAAAAAAAATGAGTTACATGATAATAAATCTTCACAAACTTAAACGTAGAAATCTAACACCACTTCCATTTGTTAAAGAATATAGAGTCAACATCATGTCTAGGGCTGCGTCATGACCCAAAGCCTGCCCTCCCCCATTGCAACACCAGTTTCTTTCCTGGGCTGCCTCTCTGCCCTCCAGCTTCCAGAAGTTACTTCCTTCTCCCTTCTCGGGATATTCCCTTTCCAGTGCCTCAAGAAACTCAGCTCCCTCAGAGGTGACTACAGCGTTAACATGACCACAGTGGAGGAGGAAGACATATACAAAACGGGATGAATTAGAGATCAATTCAATACGATAATAAGCTATTTCCCACATTTCTCCCCTAACTGTGCCACCATCATATCCAACAACTCTCTCCCAAACCTGGCATTCTCTGTCTTCCATGCTACTCCACAAAGCACCCAGCTGCTATCAGTTCTTTCATGGAAAAGCTCACACTGCGGAATCACACAGCCTGGGAACGAATCTCCCCTGGCCATGTTCTCACTTGTGATCTACAGTGAAAACCTCTCCTGCCAGAGTCTTCTCCTAGGGTTATTATAAAGATTAAGTAAATGAATACGTATAAACCACCTGGAACGGTGCCTGGAACATAGTAAGTGCTAAGTGTTTATTGAATCAATAAATACATTTTTAATTTACCTATCTAACGTGCCCCTTCACCTTCATCCTTCAAAAACTTGGCCCCAAGGATTTCACAAGTGGAGGAGAGGGCTGGAATCAGGGCATAGACAGAAGAAGTGCTCACAGCCTGCTGTCATTCGCTAAAAATACCCATCACAGCCATTGTTTCTGTCTCAAAGGGCCAGTTACAGAAGCATTCCAAGTTGACTATCCTTATTCCATGTTTCACACCAACCCCTTTCAGGTATCACATGACACCTGATGAAGTAAAAATAAGTTTCTGAGGTCACCTTCCACTTTCAAATGACCCTGATACACCAAGGTCTCTTCCTTCATTGCCCCATGCCTCTTCCAGTCCCAAAAGCTGACATCTGGCCCGCAATACCAGCGGAGCCCTTATAAACTAAAGCTATGAGGAGATTTTTTAAAGATCTATGGGTACTGAATTAGAAAGAAAGGAAATGTAAAAAAAAAAACCATAGTGATCCTAGGAGTGTGCATTCACTTAGGGGGCTAGTGTGACTGTTCCCCTCAACAACAACAACCACTACCACAAGAAAGGAACCACATTCTAGAATGCCTTTAAGCAGTCTACTTGCTTATAAACAGTCTGAAAGAAATTGACAGTCGCTCAGTCGTGGCCAACTCTTTGCGACCCCATGGACTATATAGTTCATGGAATTCTCCAGGCCAGAATACTGGAGTGGGTAGCTTTCCCCTTCTCCAGGGGATCTTCCCAACCCGGGGATCGAACCCAGGTCTCCCACATTGCAGGCAGATTTTTTTTACCAGCTGAGCCACAAGGGAAGCCCATAAACAATCTACAATTCCTATACTAAGAGACTCATTTGAGTTTGACTCTAGTTTTTAAAAATATAAATGGAAATAATTGCCACATGTCAGATGCTATTCTTGGCTCTGGGAATATGTTGGCCACTAAACAAAGTCCATGCCCCCATGGAACACATATTTAGGGAATTAAGGGGCTGGCGGGCACTCACATTCTAGTATGTGTGATTAAAACCACTAACATCGCTTATTTCTTTATTCCTAACTTTATCTGGAGAGAATCAAGATCCATGCTGACCCAGCACAGTGAAGAAGAGAACTATACTAGAGGAATGCAGAATGGCAAGAAGACAATGGGAAAAGCAGAGAAACAGAACAAAAAGTAACAGAGGACTACAGCCTCACTCCTGTCTGTGCATCTTCAGTCTGGAGCCAGGGCTACTCTCCTCACACCACATGGTGTCTGTCTCAGTCGAGAGGGCTGCCATCGCAGTATCACAAGGCGTGTGGCTTCTGGAGGGCAGAAGTCAGGAGATCAAGGTGTGGGCAGGGCCGGTTTTCAGATGGTTGTCTTTTTCCAGGATCCTCACAGTCTCCCCAGTGTGTGTGTCAGTGTTCTGATCTCCTCTCCTCATAAAGACACCAGATATTTCAGATTAAGGTCTGCTCGAATGACCTTATTTTAACTTGATAGCCTCTTTAAAGGCCCTATGTCCAAGTACAATTGTATTATGAGGTACCAAAAATTACAAATTCAACATATGAATTTAGGAGGACACAAATCAGCCCCTATCAGTCCTCTCTCCACTCTTAAGCTCAAAACCAAGATAATATAATAGTGAGACTTCACCAAGCCTTAAATAGACCCAACCAGATTTTGTAAACTATTTTGTGGGAGAAATATGCTCTAAATTCCAAATAAGCAAATTAAAAATAAACTCTTTCGTTTATTTAGTTTATTATCAATTTGGTAGACCATCAGGAAACAGTCTTCCCCAGCCCCCACCAACAAAGAGGCTTTCATTGTTTGAACAAAGCCTAACCAAGCAGGATCTAACAACATTAGGATAGAATTTCTTCTCTTGAAAAAGTTTTGACATTTTTACATTCAAAATAAAGATCTTTCTGGTCAGTTAGATTGGTTTTAAACATTTCTTTATTTACAGATATTTCATTGCTTTTACAATTGTGAATTTTGAAGACATTTCCTGGTGAAGGGGCTGCTCACAGGAAGAATGCTCCAGTTTGAACATAGGTTGAGCGCTAACTTCATTCTGGCTGGTTTCACAGGTTAAGCTGGCATATGCGTGACTAAAACTAAACTAAGCAAAATCCCTAAATCCAGAACTTAATTTTAGTAAATTTTATGACTAAATTGGAAAATTCTGGCAAGTCATCACAGATACTTTACTGCTCAAATGGACAATGGTATCAAGCAGACAGCAAGTATTATCCTCAAAGAAACTGGGTAATTCTAGCAATAGTTTATTATCTAGAATCCTTACAATTCTGTTATTTTTCAGAACGGTGCACTTGATGATAAGTAGATTACTAAATCACTCTGTGAAAATTCATATACTTAAAAAAATTTTTTTTTATCATGGTTGATTTACAGTGTTGGGTTACTTTCTGCTCTACAGCAAAGTGATTCAGTTAAATATATATACACTTTCTTTTTTGTATCTTTTCCATTATGGTTGGGCTTCCCTGGTGGCTCAACAGTAAAGAATCCACCTTCCAATGCAGGAGACAAGGATTCAATGCTTGGGTCCAGAAGATCCCCTGGAGAAGGAAATGGCAATGGAGGGGTCTGGCAGGCTACAGTCCACGGGGTCACAAAAGGTCAGACATGGCTAAACCACACAAACCATTACGGCTTATCACAGGACACTGAATGTTGTTTCCCATCCCGTACAGTAGGACTTTGCTGCTTATCCATCCTATATATAATAGTTTTGCATCTACCTGTGTCTCATGTTTTAAATGCTGAATTGTAGCCACTAAACTTTCCCAGTTTCATAAGAGAAAAAAACTCTGGAAGTTTTATAAGAGGCAAAGCAGACTGACCTCTACCAAGCAATCTTGGTGCTGCCATTTTCAGTGAAGCCTTGAAAAAGTTCCTTATTTTCCCTATGCTTGTTTTTCCATAAAATGGAAATGACGACCATAGCTATCTCATAGCGCTTTGCAGAAGATTAATCATGAGGGCTGCATGTAAAGCACTTAATACAATGTCTACCATGGAAGTACATAGTAACTTGCAGTTACAACTGTTAGTACTAGTCGTACATAGGCTTTACAAGAACCCTGTGAAGTAGGTACATAATCTCATGTCCATTTTCAAAATGAGAAAATTGAGACATGGAGAAGCTGCCATTTGCCTAAACCTAAATAACCAATAAGAATATTATCTAACTCCAGACCCGGAATTTACACTAAACCAAAATGAATTGCAAGTGTTAATGAAATGTTTTTAGATAAATTGGCACTTACACCTTGGTCCCTCCTCCCTCATTTTCACAAGCTATTCACATCCATGTTTGCTTCCAAAAGCTAACGACACAGACAAATAAATAAACTATTCATGGCTTGTATCAGCTATAGACTACAAGCAATATCTACCAATAATCAATACAGGGACCTCTTTGATATGTGAAGTCATTAAAGAAACTAGCAACTGTGTTTTCACTGTGAAAATTAATTATTGCCAGTTTCAAATGGGAGACAAACCATTCAAATAAAGGTAAATGTTACATAAAGGTGTTATTTATTGTGTTTTTTCAAAAATACCTCAGGAAGATTTCGAGAATTTGGTCATATCAGGAATTTGGACACAAAGTTTTTAATTGGAAAATATGAATAAAATTAAGAATAATATCTTTTATTGCTTGATCTTATCTGTAATTTAATGTTAATTGATAAATAAAAATCATTGGTGGCTCAGATGGTAAAAAATCTGCCTGCAGTTCAGGAGGGCTAGGCTTGGTCCCTGGGTCGGGAAGATCCCCTTAAGAAGGGCATGGCGACCCACTCCAGTATTGCTGCCTGGAGAGTCCTATGGACAGTGGAGGCTGGCGGGCTACAGTCTGTGGAGTCGCAAAGAGCCAGACATGACTGAGCAGCTAACACAATAAATAAAAAACATACTAATATTCATTTGAAGAATAAGTAGCATCTTCAAAAAAAATTAGTGAATACTCTGGTTTTTCTTTAATTGGAGCATAGTTGCTTTAAGAATTAGTGACTATTCTGGCTATAGCATATTTTCAACTCAGTTTCATTTCTTTTGGGTCCATATGTTAACTCCCAGGGAGACTACAAAATGATAACCTATTGCGTGCTTATTCTGCATCAAACACTGTATTAAATATAGGAAACTGTTGGATGCCCCACAATTGACCCATGTGTTGAGTACTATTATTATCCCATTTTACAGATGAGGAAATCAAAACATAGGGATTCTGTAACTTGCTCAAGGACCAACAGCTGCTGAATAAAAGAATCCAAATCTGAACTTAGATGAGCTGACTCCAGAGTTTACACTCCTAAATGGCACTTTATAACTGAATCAAATACTCAACTGACAGTCCATAAATAGGTTCCATTAATAGGCTTGAAAACAATCTGTTTTAGTAGGTTAAGCAATGATTATGCAATAAGTCCTGGAGGAGGGCATGACAACCCACTTCAATATTTTTGCGTGGAGAATCCCCATGGACAGAAGAGCCCGGCGGGCTACAGTCCATCGCAAAGAGTCGGACATGACTGAGCGACTAAGCATAGCACAGCACATGCAATAAGTAATTACACATTTTTTCTTAATGCAACGTCAAATTTCAACTCAGCAAAATTTCCATCAAAAAAGGAGAGTTCCTATCACACAGTTCGTATTAGAACACTCCACATTATTAAGATTCTATTATAGATAAAAGTCAGAAAAATTCCAATTTTAAAACATTTTAAGCTAAAGATTCAAACGCATATTGAATCCAAATAGGGGAAGAAAAGAATATTGTATGTGGCTTGAATTCATTCACTTCAGGAAAAATCTCTGCTACCTCAAACAACCCAAATAAGTAAACTGGAACACTTGTCATCATTTTCATTTTGAGAGAATTATCCAAAATCCACTGATCGCACTTTTCATCTTTTCCCTAACATGAGAGATGTTGTGTGACCCAAAGTCCTTTGGAAAGATATGGATAATATAAAAACAGAGCATTGCAGGCTTTCCTAATTTCACTTTCAGTTCAGTTCAGTCGCTCAGTCGTGTCCGACTCTTTGCCACCCCATGAATCGCAGCACGCCAGGCCTCCTTGTTCATCACCATCTCCCAGAGTTCACTCAGACTCTAATATCACAAAAACCCACTAAGTGACATATAAAATTCTACCTAGTCCTTTCACATTGATGTTGTGTTTCTAACTGCATGATGCTTTGCAGAAAGCCTGCTGTGCTATCGCAGACTGGCCATCAAGACCGAGGCTGGGGTAAAGGACAGGAAAGTCGGCTCCATAAACAGATGAACTGGTAGGCAAAGCCCACTCTCATTACCTACAACATCATACAGCATCTATTAAAATCTAAGACTGCTGCTCATAGTAACCTTAACAGAAATAACTGAAAATAGATGCTTCACAAACAGAATTTCTCTAAATAGAACTCTTTTCAATTGGTCCTTGGGGTGTCAGAGGATTTTTTAATTTGGTCTTCATAACTGTGTTCTTTCACAATTCACTGACTTTGTGTCTTCAGATGCAAATTTCTTTTTCTACTAGAAAAGTTAATAGGCACCTCCACTTAGAGCAGATGGTCTTTATAAAAAAATAAAATAAAAATTTGGAGAGCATCTGGCCAGATACATGAGATCTGGTAGTTCACATTTTAAATACCTGCTATTCTTGATTTAATTTATTCAGACAAAAATAATTTTAATCCTGGTAACTTAATCTTTGGCTCTTCTGAAAATCTTAATAAGGTTTTTATGGGAATAGATATTAAATATATTCAGTTGTCATAGTGGTATGAATACTGTTTTTCTTTCCCAATATAAGCAACGTGCCCCAGTCATAACAGCTGCAAAAATAGAGATTCACTTCAATTTACGCTTAGCATTTTCTATCTTAGCCCCTAGAAACCCTGGTTAACTCCCTTCCATTACTGAAATGTTTATTTTTTTTCATGGCTCCTGCACAGGCATTTGAGTTTTAAGCTGGTACTTGTGGTACTTTTCCATTTTAGAATAACTTTATCATATCTTGAATGCTTCTCAATACATACCTACTTATTATTATTATTATTATTCTTTTTTTTTTTTTGAGAGTGGCTCCCTCCTTTTGGCTGCTCCTGAATCAAGACAGGAATATGACCACAGGCTTGGGTTTGGAATTTTCCTGGGGTGAACCAATGTAGTCAAAATAAGGGGTGACTGAAGGAAAATTATATGTGTCTCATTGTGATTTTTCATTGACACCAAGCTACACAAGAAGCAAAGGTTAAAGCCAGATGAGTTTCCTCTTTCTCATGTCATCAGTCACTATAACAACCCTTCTGAGATTCGCAACTCCCACTCTGTGCACACAGACCACCTGGGCTGTATACACATACAAGACAGAGCCTCGGCTAGCTTTGTGTGGAACTACCGGCGTTACTCTGAAGTCTGAATCTCTCTTAATCTGTGATCTGTGAATGCATCCAAGGGTGACACAAGTGCAAGGAATAACACTGTAAGTTCCTTCAAACCTCCCCCCAGGTCCACCAAAGACCCCAAAGAACAGTACCACCAGCACTGATGAAGCCCCCACCATATGCTAGTCCTCGTGATAATCCAAACTGCAGAACAGGAACCTGAGGAGCACACAGGCTAAGCAAATAACAACTGAAAAAAGGGGTAAAATTACTGTGTAAGAAAGCAAAGCAGGATATGGGTCAAAGAGCATCCTGAAGTCCCTTTTCCCCACCATTCTATACTTCTTTCCACCAAACCAGTGAGAAAATAAGAAGAACTGAAAGCTCCAAAAATACTAGTCAGGGAAGTGCTTCCCTCTGAGGCATCCAGGTTTCAGCTCCCAGAAACGAAGCATGTATGATTTTTAAAACTAAATCTGCTTGAGAAGCAGTGAATCTGTTTTCCCTTTTGAAAATTAGCCACAATTAAAGTCCACTGGAAAAGTCCAGCATTACTCAGGAGTAAAGTATATTTTTACTCATTCACTCTACCCAGAGCCACCAGGGCCCTTCAGAGCACAGTAAATTCCAACTCTGTAGATACTGGCATGGCACTGAGGAGTTTTAAGCAGAAGAGAAACATGAGATTCATCCATCAACTAGGTATCTCTTGATGCTGTATCAAAGGGTCTGAAGGGCACAGGTCTGGAGGGTAACATGTACATGTCAGAAGGCCCTGTAGAAATCAAACTCAAACTTGACCAAGAAGGGGTGGGAAGGATGGGCGTGGGAGGGAGGTCCAAGAGGGAGGAGACATATGTACATACACTTATAGCTGATACACTTTGTTGTATGGCAGAAACCAACACAACATTGTAAAACAACTATACCCCCCCCAAAAAAAAAAAATTTAATGGTGGCATGAACCAAGATCCATGGCAGTATAAAGAGCAGGAAAGAGAAATTCAGAAATAAATGAAACAACCAAGCATTTGTGACATATTAGAGGGGTAAAGGACACATAGTAGGAATGAAAAAAATTAAGCTAAATTAATTAAAATGTATGCCACTGTTTTGAAGAGCAATGCAAACAGCCCCACCTATATGCAAATTTAAAGCCCAGATGGCCCAAAACCTTCCCCACAAAAATAATCTTTAACTGCTAAAATTTCTTCTAACACCCCAATTCAATTATTTTTAACAATGTAGTTATTTCAAGTTTTGCTGTGAATTAGGCTCCTGCTGAATATTAATATCTATGATTTATAAACCACAAGTTTATCTTTTATGCTTCACATAATTATAATCTTGCCATTTCCAGAACTATGCTCCTTTTGGAGGTTTTACATTTAAAAATTATGCTCAGTTAATGTACAAAAGGATAAGAGAGACCATTCTGTGCAATGACAACCTTTATATCAACTAGAAGACAAATGCCTTTGTTTTGTTGTTGACTTCTAGGAAAAAAATCTATGTGCATTTGTTCTATTAATGACAATGAGAAAATCGTGTTTTGCAACACACAGCTATACTTTAGGAACAGCGTGATTTATAAGTTCAATGATTCTGAGCCTAGATGAGTTAATGATTTGAAGGCCACGGGAACAGCATTAGCCTAACTCAAGGATGAAATAAGAAAGTGACTGAGTTTAGGAAGACCTCTTGGGCTCTCAGAGCCCAATTTTGCACTCTATCTATCATGGTAGTTTGTAAAGTAAGTTTTGAAAAAAACGGGGGAAATTTTTTTCAATAGAAAAAACAGCTTCAAACTTAGTATAATTTTGAGAACTTCTTACCTTCCTGTAGTTTTGAACCAACAGCTGGCCCTCAAATTCCATAAATGCTCAGAACTTTCTACATTAGCATACAGTTCCGTACTAGAAACTGTTCAGTTCATTTAATATGTTCATCAAGTGAATTTGCTTCTTTCCAATTTGGGCCTTAAGGCTCTTGCCTGCTGCAATGGTCATAAATGCACTGCTTGTGTTTTGCTAGAGCATTATGTTCTTGTACAACATAAACTCTGCCTGGCCTATGTACACCCAATTATGTGTAGAGTAAGGAAGTACAGCTTCAGGGCTGGTTGGTTCTAAGTCGCAAGTTTGCAATGTCAAGGTCTTCACCGAAAATTGTTACACATTGTCAACATGGCTGATTTCAAGTAGATTTTGAAAACGTGAAGTTTGAAGAGCTAGATCCAATTTATATTCTATAAGGAGTCCAGACACCTGGCTAATTTCATAATATGTGTTCTCCAGACAGACAAAATGAGAACTCAAATGACCTGGAGTTTGTATCCCAGAGTCAGAGATAAATTAAAAACTAGGAATTCACCAAAGGAAAGTAAAAAGAAATCAAAAGAAAGGGTCCATATATAATCAAAGCATAATTCAAAGACAATGGGGACTTACTTCCCTGGAGGTCCAGTAGCTAAGACTCCACGCTCCCAATGCAGGGGACCCAGGTTCAATCCCTGGTCAGGGAACTAGATCCCACAAAGAATCTGCATGCTGCAACTGAAGAAGATCCCACATGCTGCAGCTAAAGATCTTGCATGCCAAAACTAAGATGCCATTGTTGCTGTTGCTGTTCAGTCACTAAGTTGTGTCTGAATCTTTGTGACCCCATGAACCGCAGCAGGCCAGGCTGCCCTGTCCTTCACTATCTCCCAAAGTTTGCTCAAACTCATGTCCACTGACCTAAGACTGGGCATGCCAAATAAATAAATAAATAAATATAAATATATCAAAAGAAGATAAAAACAAAGGCAAGGCCTCTTAGGTGGATCCAACCAATTTATCGCTTCTGTTAACACTTTGTTACAAAGTCCATAGGCTTCCCAAGTGGTTCAGTGGTAAGGAATCCACCTGCCAATGCAGGAGACGCAAGAGACATGGGTTCATTCCCTGGGTAGGGAAGATCTCCTGGAGGAGGAAATGGCAACCTACTCCAATTTTCTTGCCTGGAAAATCTCATCAACAGAGGAGTTTGGCAAGCTACAGTCCACGGGGTTGCAGAGTTGGACATGACTTCGTAACTAAACAATAAGAACAGCAGCTAAGTCCACAGGATCAACAACTCTCACATGACTGGTGAGAGGTGAGTCTCCCTCCCGCTTCTAGTGTCTAAGAGTCCCCAGAAGAGGAAGCTGGGATGGGGACCCAGGGGGATAGGTCTTTCAAATATTCAAAGCTTCTGCCTCCAGCTCTGTCATCACTGCTTGGCTGATGCGATCTGACTTTTAATGCTACGATCGGTTCCTGAAGCCCACAAGTTGGTAGCTTTGATTTATTTTTTAGGATGTCTTCAGGTGTAAGTCACAGAAAGACCAAGTACAAGTGGTATAAACTTCTTTAAAACTAGAGAATCCAAAGATCAACACTGATGGGCTGGAGGGGTAAATAATGCGTAAAAGAAATGTAAATGGCCTTTAAATACATGAACACAGAAATGTAATTAAAACTATGCTGAGTTACCAGGTCTTACCTATCAAATTCAAAAGTTTGACAGCATACTTAATCTTACAGAAAGAATCAAATGACCTTAAAACACAGAAGTTTGACTATCCTTAACAGAGTACATTTTAAAGAGCAAAAAACACAAAAACTTAAACTATTTTCATTAATCATATTGATCAATTCAGCATGCTTTGCTCATATAAAATTATCACAAATACATAGTACCTGCATATGTTTCATTATACTAGTGTCAATGTGAAATAAGCTTTTCAAAAGAAAAGACACAGGAAAACAAAAATATTCCTAAATTTGAAAGGGAATTAAGTATTAACTCATACTTCATTTTCTCTTTTTAATGAAATATATATTTCTTAGCTCTGTCCTATGAAAGGATCAAGAAACAATGATCAATCCAGGAACAATATGTAGTTTTCAGCAGCTAGATTTTGGCCCCTGAATACCACTCCTATATTGGAAAAATGGGCTGACTCTACAGACTAAGGCAGGAATGCATGAGGATGGAACATCTTCTATCCCAGAATCAACGAATTTGTCACCATGGACTGGTGTGAAGTGTGAAGTGAAACTTGTGCAGTCATGTCTGACTCTTTGCTACCCCACGGACTATACAGTCCATGGATTTCTCCAGGCCAGAATACTTGAGTGGGTAGCCTTTCCCTTCTCCAGGGTATCTTCCCAACCTAGGGATTGAATCCAGGTCTCCCACATTTCAGGTTGATTCTCTACCAGCTGAGCTACCAGGGAAGTCCAAGAATACTGGAGTGGGTAGCCTACACTTTCTCCAGCAGATTTCCCAACCCAGGAATCGATCCAGGGTCTCCTGCATTGCAGGCAGATTCTTTACCAACTGAGCTACCAGGGAACAACAAAAGTATAGGACTCATCATGAAGAGTTGGACACAACTGAGCGACTGAGCATGCGGGCACCCAAAGATGAGACAGCCTGAGCAGCAGAAGGAAAATAAACAGCAGTGAGCTGCCACACCTCAAAAACATTACATAACCACAAATCCATAATAATGTAGCTTTGAAAAGCAAAAAGGGGAAACTTCACTAGCCGCTTTTGGTTAATGCCGGAGAACCACACCAGTATTTTTAAAACTGGTAAATAAAAGAGAAAAACAACCAACCAAGAATCCACCCGGCTTTTCCTCTCTGCACCGTGTCTTAGGATAACCAGATATTTCCATGACACAGGAACTTTCATCTTTTAGATGGATTCAAGCTCTTGATGAGGAAGGAATGCTAGAACTGGAATATCAGCATTTCACTAAAATCGAATAAAATCAGAGATTCAAGTTACGGTGACTGACGGCAGCTAACACTAGGTGAAAAGCTGATGGATTACTTTATAATGTATGGTCAAACTGATAACCCTGAACCTAATTACCATTCTTCAGTTCAGTTCAGTTCTGTCGCTCAGTCGTGTCTGACTCTTTGTGGACCCCATGAGTCGCAGCACACCAGGCCTCCCTGTCCATCGGCAACTCCCGGAGTTCACTCAGACTCACGCCCATCAAGTCAGTGATGCCATACAACCGTCTCATCTTCGGTCGTCCCCTTCTCTTCCTGCCCCCAATCCCTCCCAGCATCAGAGTTTTTTGCAATGAGTCAACTCTTCATATGAGGTGGCCAAAGTACTGGAGTTTCAGCTTCAGCATCATTCCTTCCAAAGAAATCCCAGGGCTGATCTCCTTCAGAATGGACTGGTTGGATCTCCTTGCAGTCCAAGGGACTCTCAAGAGTCTTCTCCAACACCACACTTCAAAAGCATCAATTCTTCGGCGCTCAGCTTTCTTCACAGTCCAACTCTCACATCCATACATGACCAGAGGAAAAACCATAGCCTTGACCAGACGGACCTTAGTCGGCAAAGTAATGTCTCTGCTTTTGAATATGCTATCTAGGTTGGACATAACTTTTCTTCCAAGGAGTAAGCGTCTTTTAATTTCATGGCTACAATCACCATCTGCAGTGATTTTGGAGCCCCCAAAAATAAAGTCTGACACTGTTTCCACTGTTTCCCCATCTATTTCCCATGGAGTATGGGACCAGATGCCACAATCTTAATTTTCTGAATGTTGAGCTTTAAGCCAACTTTTTCACTCTCCTCTTTCACTTTCATCAAGAGGCTTTTTAGCTCCTCTTCACTTTCTGCCATAAGGGTGGTGTCATCTGCATAACTGAGGTGATTGATATTTCTCCCGGCAATCTTGATTCCAGCTTGTGTTTCTTCCAGTCCAGCCTTTCTCATGATGTACTCTGCATATAAGTTAAATAAGAAGGGTGACAATATACAGCCTTGATGTACTCCTTTTCCTATTTGGAACCAGTCTGTTGACATCACAATAAAAGAGAGAAAACCATGTACCTCTTAATAAAAGTAGTTTTGTGATCTATGTTAATTTTTTTTAAAACAATTCGAAAAAGAATCCAACTACAAATTTTCAGAAAATACCAAGGATAGAAAAACATGTTAAATGACACCATAGAGATGCATTCAGAAAAATCTGTAATATAGGAAATTCTACAGGACAAGTGAACAAGTATCGTCAACAAATAAATCACGAGGAAAAAAAGATATATATGCTTAAAGATTAAGAGATGTATAGATCAATTTGAATTATGTTTAAACAATCCAAATACAAACAATAACCCACTAGAAAATCAGAAAAATCTGAACATTGACAAGGTAGTCGATGGTCCTGAACTGATAATTATTAATAAGTGATGGGAACATGAAGGTTTATTACATTAGTCTTTCTTCTTTTGTGTATGTTTGAAATTTTCTTAATTGAAAGAGATTTAGATAATACAATATCCAAAGAAGATATACATGTGGCCACTTAAGCTCATGAAACAATGCTCAATATCATTAGTCATCAGGGAAATGCAAATCAAAAGCACAATGAAGCAGCAGCTAAACAGTGAGAAATTCAGAAAATAACTGGTGAGGTTGGGGATGTGGAAAATTGGAACCCTCATATGCTGCAAGTGGGACTGTAAAATCGCTCAGTCACTCTGGTAAACAGTTAGGCAGTTCCTCAAATGATTAAACATAGAATGACCATCTGATCACCAATCCACTGCTAGGTATATACTCAAGAGAACTGAAAATACATCAGTTCAATACAGTAGCTCAGTCATGTCCGACTCTTTGCGACCCCATGAATCGCAGCACGCCAGGCCTCCCTGTCCATCACCAACTCCCGGAGTTCACTCAGACTCATGTCCATCGAGTCAGTAATGCCATCCAGCCATCTCATCCTCTGTCATCCCCTTCTCCTCATGCCCCCAATCCCTCCCAGCATCAGAGTCTTTTCCAACGAGTCAACTCTTCGCATGAGGTGGCCAAAGTACTGGAGTTTCAGCTTCAGCATCATTCCCTCCAAAGAAATCCCAGGACTGATCTCCTTTAGGATGGACTGGTTGGATCTCCTTGCAGTCCAAGGGACTCTCAAGAGTCTTCTCCAACACCACAGTTCAAAAGCATCAATTCTGCTGCACTCAGCTTTCTTCACAGTCCAACTCTCACATCCATACATGACCACTGGAAAAATCATAGCCTTGATTAGATGGACCTTTGCTGGCAAAGTAATGTCTCTGCTTTTGAATACGCTATTTAGGTTGGTCATAACTTTCCTTCCAAGGAGTAGGCAGCTTTTAATTTCATGGCTGCAATCACCATCTGCCGTGATTTTGGAGCCCAAAAAAGTAAAGTCCGACACTGTTTCCACTGTTTCCCCATCTATTTCCCATGAAATGATGGGACCGGGATTCCAATTCTCTTCTTTGTTTCTGTTCTGACATGCTAAGGTGGCACTCTGTCTTTAAGCTTAGTCCCCTGATGATCAGTGTATTTTTGCGGCTGCTCCACAGCACCAGAGACAACCACATCAGAGGAACAAGAGACTGACTCTTTCCTGGATTTCTTTTTGAGAACAAGGAGACATTTCCCAGAATCTTGCAGCACACTTCTTGCCTCCCAGAATCCAGAATTGCATCTTATGCCATGAAAGTCAGGGGAATGGAACCCTGCAAAAACGTAGGTTATCAGCCTTCAGATGGAGGGTATTAGAGTACTGCAGAAGGGAATGGCAACCCACTCCAGTATTCTTGCCTGGGAAATCCCACAGACAGGAGCCTGGTGGACTATAGTCCATAGGATCGCAAAGAGTTGGACACAACTTAGTGACTGAACACAGAATATTGTATCCCTGGGGTTATGTGAAGTCTCCTCAAGGGTAGAGTGAGACAGACAATTTAAAGCAATTTCCAGATGCCCATATCCATATGCATTCTTTTCTAAGGATAGGCTAAGCTTTTCACACTATAAAAGAGAAGCACACATCTCAACCATCCTGAATTTTTATATAATATGATGCTCTGGTATGTTAAAATCTCAGAGTCACCATACACCAGAGCATTTTGAAATATCAATGTAGATGTTAAGAAAGTAAATTATTCTGCTAACTTGCAACTATTCTTTCTGCAAATCAGACAGCTAGCAATCCTTTGCTTTTAATAAAATTGAGGAGGAACTTAATCAAGTTTTCAGTGGATCATTAAAAGTAATGTTTCATGATAGATCACGATTGATTTTTAGCCTGCAACATAGAAGGTTAGGAGTTCAAATAGGCTATAACAAATTCCTTTCTTTCCTATCTACTTATTATGTGGACAGGAATTCACAGAGTTTACATGCAGACAAGTGAAAAATGGAAATAGAATTGATGCTTAACTGTGTCTCATATAGTAATAAATAATATGTACTCTGCATAAACTAATTGAAGGGAAAAAAGCTCCATCCATCTTGTTAAGAGATGCATTCCTGATAAAACTGTACTTCCTAACATTTAACAAGTATTTATCAAAACTTGTAATGTATTTATGTTGTTTTGCTCAACTGTGATAACTCAATCCAAAGGAAACTATTTAACACTTAAAAGCCTATGTTCACAGGAAACATTACAAGTGTTTTAAATTTAAGTTTATATACATATTTTGTTGCAGAAAAGTATAATAGGACAATCAATAGAAGACTTTCAAGCATAAAAATAAATTACATAAGGATAAATTCTGCAGGGAAAATTGGATCAGAAATGAAAGTTTGAGAAGGAAACAAAGTATATTTCCTTACAAAGATGACTTTCTGTACTTTTTATGGATGTTGGTTGAAATAAAATTGCTACATTTGATTCTGTTTGGGTATATGACATTTTAGGAGGGAACTGTAACAGTCCTAAAATGTCAATGTTTTCCATATGCAAAAAAGTACATCCACTGCAACTCATGCATCTTATGAAAAAATTTAGATATAAAATTATAAATATGTAAAGATGTACATGATTTTCAAAACTATATTGAGGATATGTGAGTAGAAATGAAGAAAAAAAAGACCACTGACTTAGGCCAAAGAAAATTTATCACTATGTCTGAGGAGGGGCCCCCTCTTTTCTAAAAGATATGGCCAAGATAAAGAAAAATGCCTGAAAATAACAGAGTTCATTTCTTAAAATATTTATTTGGCTAAGCCAGGTCTTCGTTGTGGCACACGAGGGTCTTCATTGCAGTGTGTGGATCTTTTAGCCAAGTCTAGAGTTCTTGCCTGGAGAATCCCAGGGACAGAGGAGCCTGGTAGGAGGCCGTCTATGGGGTCGCACAGAGTCGGACACGACTAAAGTGGCTTAGCAGCAGCAGCAACAGCAGAGTTCCTTGCCATCTACACCAACCTCTGGGGCACCCATATATCATCTCTAGCTGACATGAGCAGGTAGGTGGGGGTGCCAGCAAAGGGTGGGTTGGGAAAGCTAGTGATAAGGTTCTTGCCAATTTATCTCCCAGCTCTCTAAGAGTGTCTGAATTCCAAATATTGCGGCTCTTTCAGTTTTACCCCCTCCAACATCTCCTTTCTATGTGCAATACTGCTCTGACAGGCTGTGTGGGGTGAGTTTATGTGCTGCCCAAAACTATACCTAGAACCACTGCTTTTTTGGATTATCAGTTTTCCTTCAAAGTCAATACGAGTGTTTTCTGATTCGATTGTTACTAGCCACATGCAGCTATTTAAATTTATTTAAAAATAAACTTTATAATCCACTTCCTCCTCTTTCACACTAGCCATATGTCATTGACCCAAGAGTCACATGTAGTGTGTGGCCACCATCACAAATACAGAACATTTTCACTGATACAGAAAGTTCTGTTGGAACGTTCTACCACGCCAAACTGTCCTTGGAAGGTATGGGGTGGGTGAGGTTCTCCTCTCAGGAAACCTATTGTCCCTCTTTACAGTCTTTCTTATCCTTGGCCCCACACTATGCCAGCCTCACAGGCCTTAAGATGTGACATTTGATGTCTGAATTTCAACTGCTTTTGGAGTTAAAGCTCTTTCTCAGGGGGATGTCAGGCCCCAGGTAAACCACGGAATGCAGTTAAACACAAGCTTTCAGCATCAGGTAGGGAGGTTTTGTTTCTCCACTACAGGCAAGGAGGACAGACTTGTCCCAACATCACCCGCCTGCACATCCCAGTTCAGATCAATCCAGCAAGACATCAAGGACAGATTTAAAAGGTAGTATCAATAACACCTGAAACTAACACAACACTGTTATTCAACTATACCCAAAAGGAAACAAAAATTAAGGGAATTCCCTGGCAGTCCAGTGGTTAATACTTGGCACAGTCACTGCCTGGGCCTAGGTTCAATCCCTGGTCAGGGAAATAAGATCTTGTAAGTCTCACAGCACAGTCAAAAAAAAAAAAAAAAATGGCAATGTAGTTATGAAGAATTTAAAAAGAAAAATAGCATAATCTTGCCACACAAATGGAAGATTAGAAGTGAACTGAAAATAAATATCCCATAACTGTAAAAGAATTTCAGGTGGTAAAGTGAACCCAAAATGAATGCATCCCAAGATGCATCTCATGGAATGCTTACATGTATCTTCTTGTAAAGCAGATTTGTATAGTTGAAACTATGTACTCTTGGCAAAAGCAGAATTGAACACAGAAAATATTTTTTCACACTGTATTTCCTACTGTAGATGCCTCATCAGCAATTCATATGTAGAAACTCTGGACAATAGAAAGTATCTTATTAAGCTCAAACCTACTTCACTAGAAAAGATTTCATTTTTTATTGACATCTTGTCTATGATAGAATAAAATGATTTAAATATATATGCATTATGTGTATTTTATATATATATGGAAATAAAACTCAAGTCTTTGTCCAAGGCATTTACCGATGCCTGCTACTCTCTCTTTTAAATGCCTGAGTGCACCAGCCTCTTCTCCGTGCAACACTGCGGAACACTCCAATTACGCCTCCTCCTCTAACACGTATGGACAGGAATGCTCTCTGCAGCTCTGGGGGAATAAAACAATCAGGCCCTTGGAGGCATACACATCGTGCTACCCATGGCTCCTTGCAGACCTTCGCTGTTAGTTCCTGTTTCTCAGCTATGTTCCAAACAGATGTATTTGCCATGAGCACAGTTACCAAAGGTGAGATGACGTTCCATTTGTGTGGAGTAAGTTGTACACAGGAGCACACCTGTTAATACTTGAGACCAAACAGGGAACCAGAAAATGGCAGTTTTCAAGACAGGACTAACAGCAAAATAGCTTTAATGGCTATAATACGTACACATATATGAAAAGATAGTGGAAGTGTTCGTCACTCAGCTGCGTCCTGCTCTTTTTGACCCCTTGGACTGTAGCCTGCCAGGCTCCTCTGGTCATAGCAGAGAGGATTTCCCAGGCAAGAATATGGGAATGGGTTGTCATTCCTCCTCCACAGGATCTTCCCAACCCAAGAATCAAACCCGCATCTTCTGCATTGGCAGGGGTGTTTATCAGCTGAGCCACTAGGGAAATATATATATATATATATAATCAAATACAATAAGGAGATGATTGTAAATATTGAAAATGAAAGCTCTTAGGTCTGGCTCCTAATTTGTTTCCATGTTTTTATTACATCATCAGTTTGGGGTTAAAATTGAGATATGAGGGCAGAGGGATGTAGATGAGAAAAGCTAGGATATATACCAGAAAAGAAAAGAAGACAGGAGGAGCCAGGTGAGGAGGAGGATAGGGAGGAGAAAAATAAAGAATTTAGAGACCATGCCAAAAGGCAGAGACATAAAGCAACCTCTACACTAAAAATCAAGCTGCTTCTGACATCTATACACAAAATCCTTACAAGGAGATAAAACAACAACAATAAGAAATGAAAGCATGAAGCCATGATTTCTAAAGACAGTTATGGCTATAAAAACCAGTGGCCCCCAAAGTTCTTTTCAAAAAGACCTTTATAACTCACATTTCTGTTTCTTTGTTCTTTCTCTCCAGCATATCCTCTAATGTTTCCACACAGTTCTCTTACATAAAGACTCATAAATATTAACATTTTGGATTCACACTGATGAAAAATGACATGCCTCCTTCCACCCAGGACATCCTCAAGACCCTCTGTCCACGGGATTCTCCAGGCAAGAATACTGGAGTGGGTAGCCCTTCTCTTCTCCAAGGGATCTTCCCAGCTCTGGGATTGAACCCAGGTCTCCTATGTTGCAGGCAGATTCTTTACCACCTGAGCCACCAGGGAAGCTCTCGCTTGCTCAGTCCTGACCTATGCTCCTTTGCCTAAACTACCAAAACTTACCCAGTTTCTCCTTGCTTTGAATAAGTGGCATCTAGAATCCCTGAGCAGTAAGGAGTCTCAACTATACAAAACTCATGCTGAGAAATGTCAGTGAAAGTGAAGTCACTCAGTCGTGTCTGACTCTTTGTGACCCCATGGACTGTAGTCCACCAGGCTCCTCTGTCCATGGGATTCTCCAGGCAAGAATACTGGAGTGGGTTGCCATTTCCTTCTCCAGGAGATCTTCCCAACCCAGGGATCGAACCCGGATCTCCTGCATTGCAGGCAGATGCTTTATCCTCTGAGCCACCAGGGAATCCTGAGATATGTCAGTACCAGCATGAAATGCAACATACATCTAAACATTGAGTCACAATCCTTTTATCTATGATTAAATACAAAAAGNATCTCCTGCATTGCAGGCAGATGCTTTATCCTCTGAGCCACCAGGGAATCCTGAGATATGTCAGTACCAGCATGAAATGCAACATACATCTAAACATTGAGTCACAATCCTTTTATCTATGATTAAATACAAAAAGGCAGAGTTTTGATTTCTCTTCCTTAAAAGTAGTCTTTGAGGGTCTCAATGAATAGAAGCAAGTAAACGAAATATCCCAAATAAAGCTTCCTTACACAGGAGTAAAGAAAGCTTAATTGACAGTCACTAAGTTAAGGATGGGGGCTTAGGCAGATTCTTTACCACCTGAGCCACCAGGGAAGCTCTCGCTTGCTCAGTCCTGACCTATGCTCCTTTGCCTAAACTACAAAAACTTACCCAGTTTCTCCTTGCTTTCAATAAGTGGCATCTAGAATCCCTGAGCAGTAAGGAGTCTCAACTATACAAAACTCATGCTGAGAAATGTCATTGAAAGTGAAGTTGCTCGGTTGTGTCTGACTCTGTGACCCCGTGGACTGTAGCCCACCAGGCTCCTCTGTCCATGGGATTCTCCAGACAAGAATACTAGAGTGGGTTGCCATTTCCTTCTCCAGGAGATCTTCCCAACCCAGGGATTGAACCTGGATCTCCTGCATTGCAGGCAGATGCTTTATCCTCTGAGCCACCAGGGAATCCCAAGAAATGTCAGTACCAGCATGAAATGCAATGTACATCTAAACATTGAGTCACAATCCTTTTATCTATGACTAAATACAAAAAGGCAGAGTTTTGATTAGATCTTCCCAACCCAGGGATTGAACCTGGATCTCCTGCATTGCAGGCAGATGCTTTATCCTCTGAGCCACCAGGGAATCCCAAGAAATGTCAGTACCAGCATGAAATGCAATGTACATCTAAACATTGAGTCACAATCCTTTTATCTATGACTAAATACAAAAAGGCAGAGTTTTGATTTCTTTTCCTTAAAAGTAGTCTTTGAGGGTCTCAATGAATAGAAGTAAGTAAATGAAATATCCCAAATAAAGCTTCCTTACACAGGAGTAAAGAAAGCTTAATTGACAGTCACTAAGTTAAGGATGGGGGCTTCCCAAATGGTGCTAATGGTAAAGAACCCACCTGCCAGTGCAGGAGACATACTCTTATGATCAGGAGGATCCTCTGGAGGAGGGCATGGCAACCCACTCCAGTATTCTTGCCTGGAGAACTCCATGGATGGAGGAATCTGGCAGGTTACAGTCCTTGGGGTCACAAAGAGTTGGACACAACTGAAGCAACTTGGTGAACGCACACACACACACACACACACAGATGCAAGTTAAGGAGCGGGGTTTCCAGGTGGCTTGGTAGTAAAGAATCTGCCTGCCAAGCAGGAGATGAAGGTTCGATCCCTGGGTCAGGAAGATCCCCTGGAGAAGGAAATGGCAACCCATTTAAGTATTCTTGCCTGGAAAATGCCATGGACAGAGGAGCCTGTCAGGTCACAGTCAATGGGAATCACAAAGAGTCAGACACGACTAGCAATAAAACAATAACAAATTAAGGACAGAGAAATTATCAAGCTTCCTTCCACACTTTTAGGAATCAAAGAATGGGATTTGTTTCCTTTTGGACATTGTGCTACAGTCCATGGGGTCACAAAGAGTCAGAAACAGCTGGGCGACTGAACAGTAACAACTGCAAAAATGGTAGAAATGCTAACTCCTAACACCTGAAGTGCCCCAGTTTACCACACTCTGCTCTCATTCTTCATGGCAGAACCATGAATTCACCATGGAGGCTGTACAAATCACTGACCCATTCCAGAGGACTGGAAAACATCCCGTAAGCAATAAGCCTCACCTTTCTAGTCAATGCATTTTCAGTTTCCGTTACAGACATCTTTCTCTTTGTACTAGTCATTGATCAAAGGAAAATAAATGAAACTAAGAACTAAGTATCCAAGAAATGTTCCAAACAAGCATTCAAGAAAACAAACATTTCATTTCAAACTGCATTAACATCTAACCTCCCACCCGTTCACCTCACGCCCTTCCAAATTAGCAAAAAGAGCCTCAGCATGGCCCTAATTCATCAGCTAGGCCCGTTGCTGTTTGCTGAGTATTCTTCTCAGACAAGTAAAGGTGTACTATAGATCGAAATGGGTCCAACTTTCTTTCTTTCTCAACTTCAGATAAACACAAGTAAACATGGATATTAGTCCAGGGCTGACCATAATGGGAGGAGCTGAGAGATGGGAGATCTGGATCCAGTGATACTTGCTCTAGCCTCGCTGATTAGGTCAGTCAAGCAGATGGTAGCTCTCACTGAAGACTTAGCCACACAGCCTCCTAATGTCTATTTATCCTTGTGGAGAACATCTGTTTCTGTCTCTTTGGCCAGCATGTTTCATTGTTAAACTGCCCTCCTCTGCTTGGTAATGTTGGTAAATCATAAGCTTTCTTCTTCCCCAGTGAGGATATGATTATACCTGGGGGTGCAATCCTTGATTCAAGCCGACCAAGCAGGGATTTTCCTAGAATTCTGACTGGTAATATCACTCCAGAAAGGGGCTTTCTGTGAGGAAGAGCTATTTGAACTCTGTAAACCAACGTTGCTCCCACAAAGAGACTGCCTTGAGGTAGTGCTAACCAAGGGCAGTGCACAGAGAAGACAGGTGAGTCACATGAGCAAAGGGATGCACTCTCAGAAGCTAAACTATTGGGTTAAGGGAGCCACAGGCCACAGGCTTTGCTTAGGCCAGTTTAAATTGAGTTTCCATCACTTACTTTAAATTGAGTCCTAAATAAACTAATTTTCATATGCCTTCTTCTACTTTGCTTCCATTTTAGAAAAAGAACCTTGTTTGGGGGATCCCTGCCATCTAAGGTCTGACCCCACTCCATCCATTTATCCTTTCTTGTCTCTCCATCTACTGTTCCTTCATTCTCATAACTTCTATCTTCTCTAGCTTCCCTGGTGGCTCAGAGGTCAAAGCGTCTGCCACTGATGCGGGAGACCCGGGTTCGATCCCTGGGTTGGGAAGATCCCCTGGAGAAGGAAATGGTAACCCACTCCAGTATTCTTGCCTAGAGAATCCCAAGGACAGAGAAGCCTGGTAACCAGGCTACAGTCCACAGGGTCGCAAAAAGTCGGACACAACTGAGTGACTTCACTTCACTTCACTTCACTTCTATCTTCTCTCTTCTCTGACTCTAAACCCCCTACTTTATAAGCTTTCTCCTTCAACTTTTTACATAAAATGGGTTTTCCTGTTTTATCAGACTCCAATCACAGAAAGGCATATTTTTTAGAGTGCTTTTAATCATGAGGTGTGAATTGAGTACTCTGCCTTTCACTTAACATTACCTCATAAATGTGTCTACACGGTTAGATGCTCTTCACATCTGTTATCTTAATGGCTGTATAATGTCCCATGTCAACTTAATCTATGATGATATACTCAACCACTCCTATAATACAGATGTTTAGATAAATTCTTAGTTTATAACTAATACTTCTTTATGTATAATTTTTCTTCTAAATTAATTCCATAGGGCAAATTCCCAGAAGTCTCATCAAAACTGGATTTGATCAGTTAAATTTTTTTCTAGTAAGGTGATGTCCCATTATGGGTTTAGTTTTTACCTGGTTACTAACAATGGTTCTTCTTAATATATTTGTTTGCNAGCTTTCTCCTTCAACTTTTGACATAAAATGGGTTTTCCTGTTTTATCAGACTCCAATCACAGAAAGGCATATTTTTTAGAGTGCTTTTAATCATGAGGTGTGAATTGAGTACTCTGCCTTTCACTTAACATTACCTCATAAATGTGTCTACACGGTTAGATGCTCTTCACATCTGTTATCTTAATGGCTGTATAATGTCCCATGTCAACTTAATCTATGATGATATACTCAACCACTCCTATAATACAGATGTTTAGATAAATTCTTAGTTTATAACTAATACTTCTTTATGTATAATTTTTCTTCTAAATTAATTCCATAGGGCAAATTCCCAGAAGTCTCATCAAAACTGGATTTGATCAGTTAAATTTTTTTCTAGTAAGGTGATGTCCCATTATGGGTTTAGTTTTTACCTGGTTACTAACAATGGTTCTTCTTAATATATTTGTTTGCTACTTGTATTTTCTCTAATTGTTGTTCTTGTGGTTCAGTCATTAACTCATGTCTAACTCTTTACAACCCCATGGACTGTAGCACGCCAGGCTCCCCTGTCCTTCACTATCTCCTGGAGTTTGTTCAAACTCATGTCCATTGAGTTGGTGATGCCATCCAACCATCTCATCCTCTGTCGTCTCCTTCTCCTTTTGCCTTCAATCTTTCCCAGAATCGTGGTCTTTTCCAATATTTTGGCTCTTTGCATCAGATGGTCAAAGTACTGGACCTTCAGCTTCAGCATCAGTTCTCTTATGTAAATGCTGTATTCTTATTTTTAGCCGGTTAAATTCCTAAAGTTTGGTGTTATTCTTAAATATTTGCATGCATTCTTTTCAAGTACTAAGTAATCCTTTATATACTACTTCTTTAAAATCTTTATTCTATTTTGGATTTTTTTTAGTTTTACATTATTAGATATTTTTTCAATTTTTATCAAATTTATCAATATTTTCCATCAGTCTTTAAAAATCCATCATTCAAGACTATCATCAAAAACTCTACAAATACTAAAGGCTTGTGAGGGTGCAGAAAAAAGGGTACCCTCCTACAAACTTGGTGCAGCCACTGTGGAAAATAATATGGAGGTCTTTTTTAAAAAAAATACTAAAATGAGAGCTACCACATGATTGTACTCCTGAGCGTATATCTAGAAAAGTTCAGTTCAGTTCATTTCAGTTGCTCAGTCGTGTCCAGCTCTTTGCAACCACATGAACAGTAGCACGCCAGGCCTCTCTGTCCATCACCAACTCCCAGAGTCCACCCAAAAACTCATGTCCATTGGGTCGGTGATGCCATCCAACCATCTCATCCTCTGTCATCCCCTTCTCCTCCTGCCTTCAATCTTCCACAGCATTAGGGTCTTTTCAAATGAGTCAGCTGTTCATATCAGGTGGCCAATGTATTGGAGTTTCAGTTTCAACATCAGTCCTTCCAATGAACAC
>SJYT01072550.1:0-11440 GCA_006410635.1 Cephalophus harveyi
TTTTTGTACAGTTCTTCTGTGTATTCTTGCCACCTCTTCTTAATATCTTCTGCTTCTGTTAGGTCCATACCATCTCTGTCCTTTATCACGTGAAATGTTCCCTTGGTATCTCTAATGTTCTTGAAGAGACCTTTAGTCTTTTCCATTCTGTTGTGTTCCTCTATTTCTTTGCATTGATCACTGAGGAAGGCTTTCTTATCTCTTCTTGCTATTCTTTGGAACTCTCCATTCAGATGCTTATATTTTTCCTTTTTTCCTTTGCTTTTTGCTTCTCTTCTTTTCATAGCTATTTGTAAGGCCTCCCCAGACAGCCATTTTGCTTTTCTGCATTTCTTTTCCATGAGCATGGTCTTGATCCTTGTCTCCTGTACAATGTCACAAACCTCTGTCCATAGTTCATCAGGCACTCTGTCAGATGTAGTCCTTTAAATCTATTTCTCACTTCCACTGTATAATCATAAAGGATTTGATTTAGGTCATACCTGAGTGGTCTAGTGGTTTTCCCTACTTTCTTCAATTTAAGTTTGAATTTGGCAATATGGAGTTCATGATCTGAGTCACAGTCAGCACCTGGTCTTGTTTTTGTTGGCTGTATAGAGTTTCTCCATCTTTGGCTGCAAAGAATATAATCAATCTGATATCGGTTTTGACCATCTGGTGATGTCCATGTGTAGAGTCTTCTTTTGTGTTGTTGGAAGAGGGTGTTTGCTATGACCAGGGTCCAGTGTGTTCTCTTAACAAACCTCTATTAGCCTTTGCCTTGCTTCATTCCACATTCCAAGGCCAAATTTGCCTGTTACTCCAGGTGTTTCTTGACTTCCTACTTTTGACTTCCAGTCCCCTATAATGAAAAGGACATCTTTTTTGGATGTTAGTTCTAAAAGGTCTTGTAGGTCTTAATAGAACCTTTCAACTTCATTTTCTTCAGCATTACTGGTTGGGGCATAGACTTGGGTTATTGTGATATTGAGTGGTTTGCCTTGTAAATGAACAGAGATCATTCTGTCGTTTTTGAGAATGCATCCAAGTACGGCATTTTCAGACTCTTTTGTTGACCATGATGGCTACTCCATTTCTTCTATGGGATTCCTGCCCACAGTAGTAGATATAATGGTCATCCATTGAAGCGTGGGTGGCTGCAATGGTGCACAAATGTGGCCAAGAGGAGTTATCCACGTCTGAGGTCAGGGCAGCAGCCGAGAGAAGCTACCCTGCATCTGAGGTCAGGGGTGGCAGCCGAGAGAGCCAGGCTGCAATAGCACAGGAGCAGCTGAGAGGAGCTACCCTACGTCTGAGGTCAAGGCCGGTGGCCAGGAGGAGCTACCCCATGCCCGAGGCCAGGGGCGGTGGCCGGAAGGAACAACCCCACATCCAAGGAGCGGTGGCTGGATGGGCGCAGGAGGGCCTAGAGGAGCTATTCCACTTTTAAAGTCAGGAGGGGTGGTGATGAGCAGATACCCCTTGTCCAAGGTAAGGAGCAGAGGCTGCACTTTGATGGAGCAGCTGTGAAGAGATACCCTATGTCCAAGGTAAGAGAAACCCAAGTAAGGTGGTAGGTGTTGCAAGAGGGCATCAGAGGGCAGACACACTGAAACCATGCTCACAGAAAACTAGTCAATCTAATCACACTAGGACCACAGCCCTGTCTAACTCAATGAAACTAAGCCATGCCATGTGGGGCCACCCAAGACAAGTGGGTCATGGTGGAGAGGTCTGATAGAATGTGGTCCACTGGAGAAGGCAATGGCAAACCACTTCAGTATTCTTACCTTGAGAACCCCATGAACAGCATGAAAATGCAAAATGATAGGATACTGAAAGGGTAACTCCTCAGGTCTGTAGGTGCCCAATATGCTACTGGAGATCAGTGGAGAAATAACTCCAGAAAGAATGAAGGGATGGAGCCAAAGCCAAAGCAATACCCAGTTGTGGATGTGACTGGTGATAGAAGCAAGGTCCAATGCTGTAAAAAGCAATATTGCATAGGAACCTGGAATGTCAGGTCCATGAATCAAGGCAAATTGGAAGTGGTCAAGCAGGAGATGGCAAGAGTGAATGTCAACATTCTAGGAATCAGCAAACTAAAATGGACTCGAATGGGTGAATTTAACTTAGATTCTGTGTATTACACTACATTAAAAACAATGTTCAATAAAAATACATAGTCTGTAGAAAGTTACAAGCCCAATACTATTAAGTAAAAATTAATCTTCAAACTTATACATGGCAAATGCTTCCAATTGTGTCATATTAACTGCAAGAATAAGTAAATGTTTTAACTAACTGAGAAAAATAGAATAGCTAAATACAGAAGCTATGCTTTGATTTGGGACATACTACTGATGAATGTTACTCCCTCACTTCTGTCTGCTTTTTTATTTGTAAATAATATTTTTGATAAAATTAGCCTTAGTCAACTGAGACTTAAGAATGAAGCCCAGGTTTCTAAAACTTCAGGTTATTTGGATGATTTTCTGGAAAATGATTTGAACACATTACAGTAAACATAGCAGTTTCTTTCATATGACCACTTATTATTGTGGTCTTAGTTAAAATCGGAATGTACAATATTAGGATACTTGGTGGCTCAGAGGTTAAAGCGTCTGCCTCCAATGCGGGAGACCTGGGTTCAATCCCTGGGTTGAGAAGATCCCCTGGAGAAGGAAATGGTAACCCACTCCAGTATTCTTGCCTGGAGAATCCTATGGACGGAGAAGGCTGGTAGGCTACAGTCCATGGGGTCGCAAAGAGTCGGACATGACTGAGCGACTTCACCCTCACCCTACATATGAATATGAGAGTTGGATTATAAAGAAAGCTGAGTGCCGAAGAATTGATGCTTATGAACTGTGATGTTGGAGAAGACTATAATTGTCAGTTTACAAATCTTTCACCTTCTTGGTTAAATTTATTTTTTAATATAAATTTATTTATTTTAATTTGAGCCTAATTACTTTACAATATTGTATTGGCTTTGCCATACATCAACATGAATCTGCCATGGGTGCACACGTATTCCTTATCCTGAACCCCCCTCCCACCTCCCTCCTCATACTATCCCTCTTGGTCATCCCAGTGCACCAGCCCCGAGCATTCTGTACCATGCATCGAGCATTCTGTACCATGCATCGAACCTAGACTGGTGATTCATTTTCACATATGATATTATACATGTCTCTATGCCATTCTCCCAAATCATCCCACCCTCGCCTACTCCCACAGAGTCCAAAAGATTGTTCTAGACATCTGTGTCTCTTTTGCTGTCTCACATATAGGGTTATTGTTACCATCTATCTTTGTGACCCCATGGATTATGGCCCTCCAGGCTTCTCTGTTCATGGGGCTTCCCAGGTAAGAATACCAGAGTACATAGCCATTTCCTTCTCTGGGATCTTCCTGACCAACCTATGTCACCTTCATTGCCAGGTGGATTCTTTATCATTTGAGCCACCAGGGAAGCCCTCAGAAGTCCAAGATTAATAAGCTGGCAGATTTCATGTCTGATAAGGTTCCCTCCCTAGTTCATAGTGAAAGTGAAAATCTCTCAGTCATGTCCAACTCTTTGTGACCCCACAGATTATGCAGTCCATGGAATTCTCCAGGCCAGAATGTTCGAGTGGGTAGGCTTTCCCTTCTCCAGGGGATCTTCCCAACCCAGGGATCGAACACAGGTTTCCCGCATTGCAGGCAGATTCTTCACCAGCTGAGACACTAGGAAAGCTTCCCCACCCCCCCGCCCCCAGTTCATAAGTAGCCATCTTTCTGCTGTGCCCTCATATGGCAGAAGGGTCAAGTGAGTTCTTAAGCAAAATTTTTTTTTTTTTCTGGCTTGGGGTATAAGAAAAGTGTTAGTCACTCAGCCCTGCCTGACTCTTTGTGACCCCATGGATTATGGCCCTCCAGGCTTCTCTGTTCATGGGGCTTCCCAGGTAAGAATACCAGAGTACATAACCATTTCCTTCTCCGGGATCTTCCTGACCAACCCAAGTCACCTTCATTGCCAGGTGGATTCTTTATCATTTGAGCCACCAGGGAAACCCTCAGAAGTCCAAGATTAATAAGCTGGCAGATTTCATGTCTGATAAGGTTCCCTCCCTAGTTCATAGTGAAACTGAAAATTTCTCAGTCATGTCCAACTCTTTGTGACCCCACAGATTATGCAGTCCATGTAATTCTCCAGGCCAGAATGCTCGAGTGGGTAGCCTTTCCCTTCTCCAAGGGATCTTCCCAACCCAGGGATCGAACACAGGTTTCCTGCATTGCAGGCAGATTCTTCACCAGCTGAGCCACTAGGAAAGCTTCCCCCCTCACCGCCCCCAGTTCATAAGTAGCCATCTTTCTGCTGTGCCCTCATATGGCAGAAGGGTCAAGTGAGTTCTTAAGCTCTCTTTATGAGTGTATTAATCCCATTCATAAGGACTCCACCTTCATGACTCTAGTCATTTCTGAAAGGGCCCAACTTCAAATACCACTATATTGTATAGAATTTATTATACAGGAATTAACATGATTTTAGAAAAGGGCACACATTTGAAATCTATAGCAACATCAAAAGGTGGAGGAATAACAAATAAATTTTGGTAAATCCAAAAGCTTGTTATTATTTGGTGAATACCATTATATTATGTTTGAGAATACTTTGAGATAATATAAAATATCTCCATGTAACAGATAAAAATCAGGATATGAGGTTTCTCACAAAGTGTGATTTAATAGTGTGTGGGTGTGTGCATGCTAAGTCTTGTCCAATGTTTTGCCAACCCATGGATTATAGCCTGCCAGGCTCCTCTGACCATGGGATTTTCCAGGCAAGAACACTGGAGCGAGTTACCACTTCTTTCTCCAGGATTTAGTAGTGAAAATCACACATAACCACATAACCTTAGCTCCTCATAAGACCAGACAAAGTAAGAGAGGCAGAATGTTTCTTTGAATGGATTATGCTAAATTTAAATATAAAAGATTCAACTTGGGTGTCTCTAGAAGGCTATGGAAAATGACAAGAAAAAAAATGATGATGGGAATACTGAAAAACATCAGTTATCACCAGATATCCTAAACTATCTGAAAAATTAATGAATCACTTTTTTTCTTTTTATTGATTTATTTTGATTGGAGGCTAATTACTTTACACTATTGTGGTGGTTTTTGCCATACATTCACATGAATCAGCAATGGGTGGACATGTTTTCCCCATCCTGAACCCCCTGCCCACTTCCCTCCCCATCCCATCCCTCAGGGTCATCCCAGTGCACCAGCCCTGAACACCCTGTCTCATGCGTTGAACCTGCACTGGCAATCTATTTCACATATGGTAATATACATGTTTCAATGCTATTCTCTAAGGTCATCCCACCTATGATTGGAGGCTAATTACTTTACACTATTGTGGTGGTTTTTGCCATACATTCACATGAATCAGCAATGGGTGGACATGTTTTCCCCATCCTGAACCCCCTGCCCACTTCCCTCCCCATCCCATCCCTCAGGGTCATCCCAGTGCACCAGCCCTGAACACCCTGTCTCATGCGTTGAACCTGCACTGGCAATCTATTTCACATATGGTAATATACATGTTTCAATGCTATTCTCTAAGGTCATCCCACCTTCACCTTCTCTCACAGAGTCCAACAGTCTGTTATTTACATCTGTGTCTCTTTTGTTATCTTGCATATAGGGTCATCATTACCATCTTTCTAAATTCCATATATATATGCTTTAATATACTGTACTGGTGGTTTTCTTTCTGACTTACTTCATTCTGTATAATAGGCTCCAGTTTCATCCACCTCATTAGAACTGATTCAAATGAATCCTTTTTAATGGCTGAATAATGTTTCATAGTGTATATGTACCACAGCTTTCTTTCTTTTTTTAAAAATTTTAATTAGAGGTTAGTTACTTTACAATATTGTATTGGTTTTGCCATATATCAACATGAATCTGCCACAGGTATACACGTGTTCCCTATCCTGAACCCCCCTCCCCTCCTCCCTCACCATACCATCCCTCTAGGTCATCTCAGTGCTTGTCCATTCATCTGCCAATGGACATCTAGNCCAGTTTCATCCACCTCATTAGAACTGATTCAAATGAATCCTTTTTAATGGCTGAGTAATGTTCCATAGTGTATATGTACCACAGCTTTCTTTTTATTATTATTTTAATTAGACGTTAGTTACTTTACAATATTGTATTGGTTTTTGCCATATATCAACATGAATCTGCCACAGGTATACACGTGTTCCCTATCCTGAACCCCCTCCCTCCTCCCTCGCCATACCATTCCTCTGGGTCGTCTCAGTGCTTGTCCATTCATCTGCCAGTGGACATCTAGGTTGCTTCCATGTCCTAGATATTGTAAATAGTGCTGCAATGAACATTGGGGTACATGTGTCTCTTTCAATTCTGCTTTCCTCAGTGTGTATGCCCAGCAGTGAGATTGCTGGGTCATATGGCAGTTCTATTTCCAGTTTTTAAAGGAATCTCCACACTGTTCTCCATAGTGGTTGTACTAGTTTGCATTCTCACCAACAGTGTAAGAGTGTTCCTTTTTCTCCACACCCTCTCCAGCACTTATTGTTTACAAACTTTTTGATAGCAGCCATCCTGACTGGCATGAGATGGTACCTCATTGTGGTTTTAATTTGCATTTAATGAATCACTTTTATGAAAATGTAACTTATACCTGGTCTTTTTGAGGATATAGGATTATGCAACTAGGAGTATGATTAAGATTTGGTTATAGTTCTGCATTTATATTTTGTTGATTTATTTTTATAAATTTGGCTTCCTTACATTTAATATTTATAGCTCTGAATCACCATTCTACTTCAGTGTTAACATGATAAGTAATATCAAAAAATAATATATGCAACTTATATTGTAATTGTAAAACTAGGATACTTCAAAATTAATATAGACTGTCTTTGTGTGCAGAGGAGTGAACAAAATTTCTATGTCATATTACTATTATTTTTCTGAAAAATGTAATGAATCATATTAAAAAATTATATTATTTGAGAGAAACTTGAGAAAACCTTACACCAACTAAAATAAGTTTACAGTATAAACTATACCTTAATTCATATGTTGCACATACATTTATAGTCTTATAGAGATATTTTACCAGGGATGGCAGAGCCCAGTGGGCTGCCATCTGTGGGGTCGCACAGAGTCAGACACGACTGAAGCGACTTAGCAGCAGTAGCAGCAGCATGATTTTCAAAGACAAAGCTTAAACTTGAATAGTTTTGCCTATTTTTTAGGTCATTATTTTTAAAAGAAAGTTTACATATTTCTGCAGAGATGGACAGTTTTCTCTTGGTGAAATGACATCAAGCTGTTTTTTATAGCTTTCCCCCAAGAGGACAGGGCTCTTTAAGTCCTGTTCTACATGCTGATTATACTGGTGGCATCACTGGAGGTAAAGATTGCACCATCAAAATCATGTTTAAGGTCCCAATGAATTTAATTAGACAAAACTTATCCTTGGAGATGCACCAGTTGAATAACTCAATAATATGTGCCCTATTTCAAATATAGATAAGGTATTTATGGGCCTTTTTCCTCATCTCACATGACAGACTTTTGAGAATTTAAATAGTAGGCTCAAATCATAACGATGTATGTATTATGAAATTATTCTCCATTCTTCAATTAATTAATAATTGATATGCTATTCAGATTATTTCACTATTTCACTTTGATTGGTATAAAATATTGTACAGCAAAATTTTTATTTAAACAACTTGTAAATAATTTCCAGTTTTCTCTCTAATAAAAATGTTGATTTCACATTTGTTGGTGTTTGAGACAAATTCTGCCAACAGCAAATATTTTGGGTCTCTATTCAACAATCAAGTTCTTTGGGTAACAGGACATTCACAATCATTTTGAAAAGCCAAGCAATTTGAAAGGTAATGCTTTTCTGAATGACTGAGATGAGTTGATTTCTTGCAAACGTGGAAAGAGTTGACCACATGAAAACAGTACAAAGCAGAGTGATGATGCATGCATGTAGCTCTTTGTGTTCACAGAGTTGGCATCAGTTATGACAAAAAGGAGAAAATATCAGAGCCCAGAACAGGGATCGAATGGCTGTCTTCTTATGCAGGTAACCCAATAACTGTGTTTGTATACAAGGTTCTGCACTAGGTTTTTTATTTTCAAGAATATATTGGTGTTGTGACAATTTAGACTAGTAAGAGTTTTATTTGGTGATTTTCATAATCAGCCATGTTAGAAATCTAGTTGTGGTTACTAAAATATGTGACAGTTAATTCTGTTTTGTAATATTCTTTTTAGATATTTTCACCTTCTAATGCTCTGGACTAAATTTCTTTCTCTAACATGAAGTTTTCTTAGAAATTAAATTCAAATGTAATTATTTGGGGATATCTTCATGAGGAGATATCTGTAAAGCTGATGATGGTTCAATTACTATATTCTACATTGTTTGTTAAACTGCTTAAAATTAAAAGATGATGTAGCATCTGTAGACCTTGATTCAGTGGCATTTCAAAACTCAAGATGATACTGTAGCCAGCAAGATATTGCTTCAATTCCTACTTTTCTGTCCACAAGTAAGTTTCAGAATTCCTTTATGTATGTTGGCCACTTAGATGCATTATTCCTTTAAATATATGTTTACATTTTAATTTACACTTTTACTTGCAAACTGCTTAGAGATAATTATGTTTTATGTATTAAATCTATGTTTATTCCATACAGTGTGAATCTTTTTCCAGTTTATTTTGTCAGTTGGTGCTATTGTATCTTTTCCTAAATCCTTAAAAGAAATCTGAAATTCTCAAATGTATCTAACTGAAATTCCAATGATTGGCTAAGGTTCTTCCTCTGCTAGAATTGAGGAAATCATCTTCCTAATAAATAGAAAGCAAAATTTTAAAAAAATTGCTTTACTTTTAAATTAAAACTTTAATCATTTATTTTTATATAACATTAATTAAATATACAATTTTATCAACTTCCAAATGGAAGGAGACTGTAGCAACTCATTTACTTAATAATGTGTTCTTTTCTCACATATGTATTTTAATTAATTGCTGCTCTTGAAGACTTTTGAGGTTCAGGGCAATATATTACTCAGCATTCTATTACAATATCTGGAAGTATAGGATCATAATAAACTATAATTCTCATTGATTGATTATATGAGTAAAGTATCTTAAGACTTCAGGATTCACTAATAACAATTATATTTACAGGTAATTTTGACCTGAACTCTGAAATAATACAGGCAGAAGCACCTATGGAACAAAGGAACAATGTAACTGAATTTGTCCTTTTGAGGCTCACTCAAAGCATCCAGGGCCAGAAAATATTATTTGTCATATTCTTGTTCATTTATATTGTGACCATGGTGGGCAACCTACTTATTGTCCTGACTGTGGTGGTCAGTCCAATCCTGGATACCCCTATGTACTTCTTTCTTGGCTGCTTATCATTTATGGATGCTATTTATTCTACTACAGTCACACCAAATATGATTATAGACTTACTCTATGGAAGGAAAACCATTTCCTTCCAGGCTTGCATGACCCAGCTTTTTATATGGCACTTTTTTGGTGGTGCTGATATATTCCTCCTGTTGGTCATGGCCTATGACCGCTATGTGGCCATCTGCAAACCCTTGCATTATTTGACCATCATGAATAAGCGAGTGTGTGTTCTGTTGCTTTTGTTGACCTGGATTGGTGGGTTTTTACATGGTGTATTTCATCCTCTCTTTGTCTACAATCTTCCCTTCAATGCTATTTATTCTACTACAGTCACACCAAATATGATTATAGACTTACTGTATGGAAGGAAAACCATTTCCTTCCAGGCCTGCATGACCCAGCTTTTTATATGGCACTTTTTTGGTGGTACTGATATATTCCTCCTGGTGGTCATGGCCTATGACCACTATGTGGCCATCTGCAAACCCTTGCATTATTTGACTGTCATGAATAAGCGAGTGTGTGTTCTGTTGCTGTTGTTGACCTGGATTGGTGGTTTTTTACATGGTGTTTTTCATCCTCTCTTTGTCTACAATCTTCCCTTCCGTGGCCCCAANCCTGGTGGTCATGGCCTATGACCACTATGTGGCCATCTGCAAACCCTTGCATTATTTGACCGTCATGAATAAGCGAGTGTGTGTTCTGTTGCTGTTGTTGACCTGGATTGGTGGTTTTTTACATGGTGTTTTTCATCCTCTCTTTGTCTACAATCTTCCCTTCCGTGGCCCCAATGTCATTGACCACTTTATGTGCGACATGTACCCCTTGTTAAAACTTGCTTGCACTGACACCCAGGTTACTGCCATTACAGTACTTAACAATGGCCGGGCAATATGTGTGATCATCTTTTCTCTCTTACTCATCTCCTATGGGGTCATTCTGCGCTCCCTGAAGAATCGTGGTCAGGTAAGGAGGTGCAAAGCCTTGTCCACCTGTAGCTCCCAAATTACTGTGGTGGTCCTCTTCTTCGTGCCCTGTATTTTTATGTATATGAGACCTCCTTCTACCTTGTCCATTGATAAATCCTTGACTCTGTTTTACAGCATTATCACCCCATGTTGAACCCACTCATCTATACTCTGAGAAATGGCGAGATGAAAAATGCCATGAAAAAGCTCTGGACCACAAAAAGAAAATGAGGCAGCAGGAAAATGTATCACCTATTTTCAATAAATAATTGCTTTTAACAGGAAAGTCTTGTGTGATTATTTAGGTGGCTCAGACGGTAAAGTGTCTGCCTACAGTGCGGGAGACCTGGGTTCAATCCCTGGGTCGGGAAGATCTCCTGGAAAAGGGAATGGCAACCCACTCCAGTATTCTTTCCCCCACCCATAAAAAGGGGGCTCAAAGAAATATTAAATTACTACTCAAGGTTAATACCTTGGCCATGATGAAATCATTTATTAATGTGAACACTTCCAATGATTAAAATACACTTTTTAAGGATTTTCATAATTTCCTAGTTCAAAGTATATATTTTGTTTCAAATACACTTTTAAGATTGTCACATTTTCTTATGAAAATATGTACAGTTTAGAGGTGTAAAGTATCTCTATAAGACTATAAATGTATGTGCTATATATGAATTAAGGTATAGTTTATACTGTAAATTTATTTTAGTTGGTGTAAGGTTTTCTCAAGTTTCTCTCAAATAATGCAATTTTTTAATATGATTCATTGCATTTTTCAGAAAAATAATAGCAATATGCATAGAAATTTTGTTCACTCCTCTGCACACAAAGACAGCCTATATTAATTTTGAAGTATCTTAGTTTTATAATTACAATATACCTTGCATATATTATTTTTTGATATTGCTTAGCATGTTAACACCAAAGTAGAATGGTGATTCAGAGCTATAAGTATTAAATGTAAGGAAGCCAAATTTATAAAAATAAATCAACAAAATATAATTG
>SJYT01072563.1:0-121161 GCA_006410635.1 Cephalophus harveyi
TGGACATGGGTTTGGGTAGACTCCAGGAGTTGGTGATGGACAGGGAGGCCTAGCATGCTTCGGTTCATGGGGTCGCAAAGAGTCAGACACGACTGAGCGAGTGAACTGAACTGAACTGATCTATATTTTTCTATATCTTTCCATGTGTATGGATACACACACACACACACACACACACGTATGTGCGTGTGTGCTAAGTCACTTCAGTCATGTCCGACTCTGTGACCCTATGGACTATAGCCCACAAGGCTCCTCTGTCCATGGGGATTCTCCAGGCAAGAATGCTGGAGTGGGTTGCCATGCCCTCCTCCAAGGGATCTTCCCGACCCAGAGATCAAGCCCACATCTTTTATGTCTCCTGCGTTGGCAAGTGGTTTCTTTACTACTAGCCACACCTCGAAAGCCGCTTCCACCCAGATATATATATATATATACACATATGTATGTATATATATTGGACAAGGCAATGGCACCCCACTCCAGTACTCTTGCCTGGAAAATCCCATGGATGGAGGAGCCTGGTAGGCTGCAGTCCATGGGGTCGCTAAGAGTCGGACATGACTAAGCGACTTCACTTTCACTTTTCATTTTCATGCATTGAAGAAGGAAATGGCAACCCACTCCAGTGTTCTTGCCTGGAGAATCCCAGGGACGGGGGAGCCTGGTGGGCTGCCATCTATGGGGTCGCACAGAGTCGGACACAACTGAAGCGACTTAGCAGCAGCAGCAGCATATGTGTATTTATAGATGATTCTGCTTCTCAGGAGAACTCTGAGTGTTGTAGACTATTTGGCTCAACTGTTTGGTTCTTCTTTCCTACAGTCTAGTTGGACTTGGGTAAAACTGGTATCAGTTTCTAGATTTCTACTGCTCTGATGAGAGACCAGAGAGATTTGAAAGGAAGCCAAGGCAGTGTCCCAGTCTTAAAGCTGCCCTCCCAAAAGGAAAAGAGCTTTTGGCATTGGGGAGAGGAACACTGAGCACATCTATTTATTTGATTTATTTTGTTGTGTATTTGGCAAAACAGAAAAATATGGATAAGATTTTGAATCTTCATATACCATCATATTAATCTGGTAGGTAAGCTGTGAGTCATGAGCCTGTCCTGGAGGGAGAAGCAGGGCTTCATGAAATATCTGTGCCCCTCTTCTCTATAACAGGAGGGTCAAGCAGCACAGCAGCATTCATCCATGACAGGATTTTTAATCACTTCTAATACATAATATGACGGGATGGGAAGGGGGAAACTAGAAATGAGTGGATATAGTTCTAGAGTCACAGATTCAAAGATTGACTTGAGATTTTTCTTGGTATTGGAGTGTCTTTTCTTGGTTTGGGGTATTGTTACTTGAGGTGACTCACTTTATTCTATCATGCAACTTGTGTCTAATAGAACCAGCCAAATACCTGGAGATTCCAAAGTCTGATACCCAACTGGTTACAGGTATCATTGGTTGCATATATTACTGTCCATCATTTCACGCACCCGTGGGAATAAAATAGCTCCTAAATAGCTAAAATGAAGATGCAGAAGTACAGTTTCTTTCTTCCCCATCCTCTCCTCTTCAATTTCGAGTGTTCCCACCCTGGATATTCCACCCTTCAGCAGCATCTGTTCTTTCCTTGTGCTGTGCTCCATCAACCTGGATGGAAGGGCTCGATGCATACCATCTCTTTTTTTCCCTTAGGATCTCCTTTGCATTCCCCTTTGACCCAGACCAACTTTACTCACATTTATATTAACATACATCTTACCAACCTCTTGTGACTTAGTTTTTCTTGTATTTACACAAGCTGTGGGCTTCCCAGGTGGCTCTGGTGGTAAAGAACCTGCCTGCAAATGCAGGAGACATTACAGAGACGGGTTCTGTCCCTGGGTCAGGAAGATCCCCTGGAGGAGGGCATGGTAACCCAGTCTAGTATTTTTGCCTGGAGAATCCCACGGACAGAGGAACCTGGCAGGCTACAGTCCATAGGGTAGCAAAGAATTGGACACAACTGAAGCAACTTAGCATGCATGCAAGCTCTAAACAGACCTTGCAATTGTGATCTCTGAAAGGCTGGGTTGAGGAAGGATAGTATAATTCAGAATATGGAGTTTGGTTACAATTTTACAGAATATAAATGAGGTTACATGTCTTTCCCAGGACATACAACATTTATTACTTAAACTTGTACCTGGTCACTAGCTCCTAACTTGACTACTGACATCAGCATAAAGAATATGATACTTTATTATTCTAGAGTACGAAAGATTGCTTGCGTAGTCTCTCCCCGATCCTTGAGATAAAATGATTTATAGATAAGGATGATTAATAGAACTGAAGTGAATCTTAAGTCTAATTGACCTCACTGCTTTCAGGTGGTCATTGCTAGACGCAATGACAAAACAACTCTAGACGCACATAAGCAGTCTAATTAATTGCAGGTGACTGCCTGAAAGCCTATGTTGATAGGAATTGTATGATCAAACCCAGACTCTGAATTTTCCATAATTGATACGTGATATCTGATAAGGGTAAGTGACAGAAATCTCCTGTCTCGTAGATTCCATTCCTGGTTAAAATCAACAGAGCTGGAGAATCACTCCCTTCAGTTTAAAATGACTTCACACAGTGAGAAAGGGTTTCTGGTGAGCAAAGGCAGAGGAAAATTCATCTTGGTACAGAGGAAAGAGAAGGTTGACAAACAGTCATATTTTTTGAGTGTGATAACTTTTCTGAAAATGTGCTAAAATAGAATAATACTCTTAAGATGATTATTTGGACTGTGAGAGAAACTTTAAAGGCTAATAGAATGGCCTTGCTTGTTTTCCTAGCTCATAAGGACGCACTACTGCAAGTGTGAAGTCGATGAAAATTGGCCTTCTTCACAACTGAGTGAGGATGATGTTTCCATGGTCAGAAAACACTCTTAAATTGGACTTTCAGTGCTCTAAATTTAAACATATAAATTAAAAAATACTGTTTTGCTGAACTGTGTGAAATAGTGCATTTTCCCTTTAATGGAAAATCCATTCCCACATAAAAACAGAACTTGCTGTTCTTGGTTCAGATAGCTTCAGAGAAGCTTTTTTTGGGTCATCTTCTTCTAAAATGTGGGTACCCTAGACTTAGCTAAGAAATAAACAGAAACCAAAATACATTTCTTTCAGAGATGTTAGCCTGCAAATAGGATTATGTTGTGGCTAAGGCCCAACAAAAAACATCTAAAGGGCTAATGAAGTCTTTGTAAGTGCAGGCAAATAGATTTACAACCCCCTTCATAATATGTGTAGTGACAGCAATAATACAACTGCTTTTTGAATAATAAGCCATCATTTATTATTATATACCTGCTTGTCTCCTGATTTGCTTTTTTTCCTTTCTTCCTCTTGCCACCCCTCTTCTTGTTTCACATATACTGAGTTCCTCTTATGTTCCAGGAACTCTGTAAAGCTCAGGATATGATGGCATTGGGTTTCTGAATAGACAAGGATTCTGACTTCACAGAATTTACACTCTAATGTAAATTTATGCTCTAGTGGGGAAAGCTGGGTATGCATTATTAACAATGATGTGTTGTATCAGGATGGATTGAATTGTCTATCTGTATCCTTTTGGTGGACAAAGGGGAAATTTGGGGACTAGAAGAGAGTGATTTCAATGTTTTCCTATTTATTGCTTAGTAATATGAGGAAGGGTTTCCCCAGTGACTCAATGGTAAAAAATCCTCCTGCAATACACAGGAGACACAGGAAATGTGGGTTCAATCCCTGAGTCAGGAAGATCCCCTGGAGAAGGGCATGGCAACCCACTCCAGTATTCTTGCTTAGAGAATCCCATGGAGAGAGGAGCTTGGTGGAGTATAGTCCATAGGGTTGCAAAGAGTTGGACATGACTGAGATAACTTAGCACGCATGCACGCTGTGTGAGGAAGGCAGAGGCAAATGCATCTTTACTATGAAATAACCTGGATGCTGTTTTACAAAGAATTGGGTTAAATTCATATTAATAGAAGTAAAACTTTAAAAAAGGATATAGACCAGATATATTGATCTTAGAAAGAATTACTTTTATTGTGGTAGGTTCTGTCCTGTCACCTTGGTTCTGATTCACCTGATTACAGCAGGGCTTGATTCTGCTGTAATGTGGGAACTGCCAAAGAGTGGCTCCAAACTTGCTTACTTTCTCTCTAATCCCTACTTATAGGTCTCTCTTGATTTCAAGAAGGTGGTTGAGGGTGATTATTGTGCTAGGAGGAGGGCATGCATGCTCAGTTGCAACTCTTTGTGACCCCAAGGATGTGTAGCCTTCCAGGCTCTCCTGTTCTTGGAATTTTCCAGGCAAGAATACTGGGGTGGGTTGCCATGTTTTTCTCCAGGGTGTCTTCCTGACCCAAGAATTGAACTGAAGTCTCCTACATCTCCTGCATTGACAGGCAGATTCTTTACCACTGCCTAACCTGCTATTGAATGTTAATTGTTAGTTCAATAATTGAAATAAACTAATTAATCTATCATTAAACTAGCTATTGCTTAAAGTATTTTAATCAAAACTGCACACTTATTTGGTTTTCAGAGCTGTATCTTAGTTTAAAAAATGAAGAAGGACTATTACAAAATTGAAGATGAACAATCAAAGCCCTAAGTTTCTTTAAGAAAGAGGTGGTTGTGATGATGAAACACTAAATACTTTTTGGGTTATTCCAATTTAAGAATATTCAGATATCTCAAGACATGGAACCTGTGGTTTCTAACTTTTATTCCATGAACTTCTGTAAACTGAGATTTTTAAGTAATGCCACAGTGAAAATAAATAAAAGAATAATCTAGGTATTATACTAGAGTCAGAAATATACTTAATAGAGGTTTTCTGATAAAGAATAAAAAAATCTTGTAGTAAAATATTTTTACCCAAATTAGACTGCAAGGAGATCCAACCAGTCCATTCTGAAGGAGATAACCCTGGGATTTCTTTGGAGGGAATGAAACTCCAGTACTTTGGCCAACTCATGAGAAGAGTTGACTCATTGGAAAAGACTCTGATGCTGGGAGGGATTGGGGGCAGGAGGAGAAGGGGATGACCGAGGATGAGATGGCTGGATGGCATCACGGACTCGATGAATGTGTCTGAGTGAACTCCGAGAGATGGTAATGAACAGGGAGGCCTGGCGTGCTGCGATTCATGGGGTCGCAAAGAGTCGGACACGACTGAGGGACTGAACTGAACTGAATGAACTGATACCAAAAATATAAGATGAAACATATAATTTTCATCTTAATAAATTAAGATGATTTATCTCTAACATCTTTGTTACTTCATAAGATAAAATATTTCTTTTTCTTGGAGATGGTCTTGATCACTGCCTCCTGTACAACGTCATGAACCTCCGTTCATAGTTCTTCAGGCACTCTGCCTGTCAGATCTAATCCCTTGAATCTATTTGTCACTTCCACTGAATAATCATAAGGGATTTGATTTAGGTCATACCTGAATGGTCTAGTGATTTCCCCTGCTTTCTTCAATTTAAGTCCGAATTTTTCAATAAGGAGTTCATGATCTGAGCCACAGTAAGCTCCTGGTCTTGTTTTTGCTGACTATATAGAGCTTCTCCATCTTTGGCTGCAAAGGATATAATCAATCTGATTTCGGTATTGATCATATGTTGATGTCCATGTGTAGAGTCTTCTCTTGTGTTGTTGGAAGAGGGTGTTTGTTATGACCAGTATGTTCTCTTGGCAAAACTCTTGTTAGCCTTTGCCATGCTTCATTCTGTACTCCAAGGCCAAATTTTTCTATTACTCCAGGTATCTCTTCCTATTTTTGCATTCCAGTCATCTATAATGAAAAGGGCATCTTTTTTGGGTGTTAGTTCTAGAAGGTCTTGTAGGTCTTCATAGAACCATTTAACTTCAGTTTCTTCAGCATTACTGGTTGGGGCATAGACTTTGATTACTGTGATACTGAATGGTTTGCCTTGGAAATGAACAGAGATCATTATGTCATTTTTGAGACTGCATCCAAGAACTGCATTTTGGACTCTCTTGTTGACTATGAGGGCTACTCAATTTTTTCTAAGGGATTCTTGCCCACAGTAGTAGATAGAATGGTCATCTGAATTAATTTTGCCCATTCCAGTCCATTTTAGTTCACTGATTCCTGAATGTCAATGTTCACTCTTAGCATCTCCTGTTTGACCACTTCCAATTTACCTTGATTTTTCCAGTAGTCATGTATGGATGTGAGAGTTGGACTATAAAGAAAGCTGAGCACCGAAGAATTGATGCTTTGAACTGTGGTGTTGGAGAAGACTCGTGAGAGTCCCTTGAACTGCAAGGAAATCAAATCAGCCAATCCTAAAGGAAAATCAGTCCTGAATATTCATTGGAAGAACTGATGCTGAAGCTGAAACTCCAATACTTTAGTCACTTGATGTGAAAAACTGATTCATTGGAAAAGACCCTGATGCTGGGGAAGATTGAAGGAGGAGAAGGGGATGACAGAGGATGAGATGGTTGGATGGCATCACCAACTCCATGGACATGAGTTTGAGCAAGTGCTGGGAGTTGGTGATGGACAGAGAAGCCTGCAGTGTGCTGCAGTCCATGGGGTTGCAAAGAGTCAGACACGACTGATTGACTGAACTGAACTGAACTGAAGGTAAAATATGAACATTTCTAACATCATTTGACACATTAGAGGGACTTTTTTCTTTTTTTCTAAGTACGTTCATTCAATCATAGATGATGTCATATAAAGCACCTATGAGAATGTGTTCAGTGAACTACTTTTATTCAATTACCACAGTCAAGTGAGTGATGGTGTTTGGTGGGTAGGACTGGGGTGAGAGTGGGAAATGCTGCTTTAAAATGAAGGCTCTTCAGTAGTCTTACTGACCTCTAGTTTCCTAAGTATGCAGCAGTGGGATTAGAGGAAGCCTAGAGAAAGCAAATAATCAAAAATTTTAATCATGCAGTTATTTGGAGCAGCGACATACAGGAGTGAAACCAGCCCTTGATGAGGCCCATTGGTGGAGAAATCTAATCAAGCCGCATTTACCTGTGATTAGTCTGTCCATACCCTCTTATGACTAAAGGATCCCAGTTAGAGGGCATTCCCCATAGAAAGCTGCAGAGAAAGATTGTGCAGCAAAGTAGGCCAGGGCCCTGGAAGCATAAATATTAGAGTTAAAGTCTGTGCTTCTTGTGCTCTTGACCTGCATCTCACCACCTCGAGCTGGAGTTGGAAAGAGTGATCTCTTAATTCTTTCATTCTATACCTTTCCTTGGAACAATGCAATCCACTGAAAATAAACAAATGCATCTTTTAAAATTCATTTTACTAATAAGATTACAATTTGAACTTGTTATAAATTAATTTATATATATATATATATATTTTACTTTAAACTTCACCTGGATTTTCTTTCCTGTTCTTCTTTCTTGATTCTATTCCCTGCCACATGAAATTCCAATATGATAACCTTATATATATCTTCCCATGCTTAAATATCTCTCTCTTGCATGTTTGTTTTCATTATTGTTTTAGAAAATGAGATATTATACCCTCTTCAGTGCATTTGGATTTTATCAATTAATAATTCCTATGGAAAGTTCTCCAGGATAATTGGTCTTCTAGGTATAGAGACATATATCAAGAATAAATTTTCTTTTTTCTTTTTAAATGCTTATATTCATTGTTTTATTTTTTTACTTACTAAATTTTCTAGATGCTTCACAGAAATAATAAAGAATGTTGGTATTGTATATCATCCCCTCTGTAATACTGATTAAATACTCTATGACAATAAGATATGATATAAATACTTTGATGTGTCATCACATTCTGTTTGCAAATATTTATTTTTAGTTTTGGCATCTGTGTTCACAAGGAGAACTGGTTTATTATTCACTCAAAAGATGTTTATTGAGTACCTGCTTTATGTCATGTATCAGTCTGGGTACAAAGGCTGTAGTATTTATGCATAAGCATCCCTGTCCTTACTGAGTTTACATCAGGAGAAAGTGTCCTTTCTCTTCCTCCTCCTCCTCCTCTTTTTCTTCTTCTTTTTTGGTTAGTACTTTTATCAAATTTGATATTACAATGATTTTATCTTCTAAAATTTATCTGAAGAAATTTTCACCCTCCTGCTAGGAATGGAATAGATTAAATATTTGTCTATTCTTTCAAAGATAGCAAAACATGGCTATGAACCCAACTGGTATTGATGTCTTTTTTGAAGGTGGGCTTTTAATTGCCTTCCCAATTTTATGATGATTGGGATATTTGAGTTTTCCATTTCTTCTTAGGTCAATTTAAGGAATTTGTGTTTTTAGGAAAAACATTTTCAAATCTGTTTTGAATGCATCTTAAAAATATGTATGTGATATATTCTCTTGTACTTCTTTCAAGTTCTCTTACATCTGTGGTTATAGTTCTTTTCTCAACTCTAATGTTGCTCTATTTTGCTCTCATTTTTTCTTATTCAAGTGCCTGATTAAAAAATTATCTATTTTATCTTCCAAAGAACCAGTTCATGGACTTCTTTGTCTATTTTTAATCCTTTCTATTCTTTGTTTTCTATTTCATTAGTATCAGTTTTTATCTTTATTCTCTCTTCATTGCTTCTTGGTTCATTTTATGGTTCTTTATCCCCCAACTTCTCAAGATTAGTACAAAGCCCCTTTACACTATTCTTCCTTGCTCATTCTTCTTTAATAATAAAGGTATTTCAAGGTATAATATTTCTATGAAATAGAGTTTTCCCTTTATCCCATAGATTTCTGGGAAAAATAAAAGGTTCTTTTTTTGCTTTCTAAGTGATTCTGATTTCCCTTTCATTGTACTTTCTTGATCTAAGACTTATTAGAAATATGTTTCTAAATTTTTTCAGTGGTAATTCTTGTCACTTATTTCAAGTTTCATTGATATATGATCAAAAGATATAGTTTGTAAAAATCTTTACTTTTGGAATCAGTACATGATTAACTTTTCAAAATGTTCAGTGGATATACAAGAAAAATTATATTCTCTATTTGAAAGTAAATGTTCATAGAGACTCAGTGGTGTGCTGATAAATGTTTAATAGCCAAATTTCTAGATATGATTTTTAGCAATTATAGCATTTCTATTTTCCATGGTGTATATACACCTGTCATGCCCTATTTCTAGTTACTAATGTGACAACACTGAATATGGAGATGGGATGAGATACAACTAGCTTCTAAAAGCTAGTATACACTAATTCATCTATTGATTTAATTAGCTATTAAATCATGCTTATTTACTGTATTATTAAATTCTTTTATAACCTTAACTTACTTTTGACCACTAGGTTCTGAAAGATTTGTATTGAAATCCCCTATTTCAATGGCATTTTTCAAGTTTTCCTTGTGTATCTAATAGTTTTTGATCCACATATTTAGCTGCCATTTTTGGTACATATCAGTTCAGTCAGTTCAGTTGCTCAGTTGTGTCTGTCTGACTCTTTGTGACCCATGGATTGCAGCATACAAGGCTTCCGTGTCCATCACCAACTCCTGGAGCACTAAATTCCTCAGTTAAGTTTTTTACTACCACATAATGATGCTTTCGGAGAAGGGAATGGCAACCCACTCCAGTATTCTTGCCTAGAGAATCCTGTGTAGGAGGAGCCTGGTGGGCTGCCGTCCATAGGGTCACACAAAGTTGGACACGACTGAAGCGACTTAGCAGCAGCAATGATGCTTTCAATCCTATATAATGTTTTAACCTTAAATTCCACTTTATATGATATTAATGTTGCCATATCTGTTTTCCTTTTGTTTGCATTTATCTGATATCTCCTTGCTGATCCTTTTATTTTCCATCTTTATCACGTCAACTTAAATACAAGTTTGCAAATAGCAAAGTGTATACAACCTAATCCAACAGTCTTTATATTTTACTAGGAGATTTCAGTCTATTCACATTCAATGTAATGACTTTATTTCTTCAATCATTGCATTTCCTTACTCTTTTTCTTTTTTTATTTTTTAAAATTAATTTATTTTAATTGGAGGATAATTACAATATTGTGATTTTATTTTTTTGCATACATCAACATGAATCGGCCACAGGTATACCTGTATCTAACCCATCCTGAACCCCCCTCCCACCTCCCTCCCCACGTGGTGTACCCAGGAGCCTACTCCTTTTCTTGTTTATTCTGTTTCCTTTCTCTTAACCTAGCTGGTTTAAGTTGATATTCATTCTTTTTCTTTCCCCTTAAATGGTCATCTTCCACCAGATGAATAAACCCAACTATTTCCCTGACGTGGGGCACACTTACTGTCTGATGCTGTTTCTCCAGTTCTCCCTGCCCTACAGGATGAGACCATTAAAGTACTTTCACTTCTCTCACCTTTCCCCCCTTGCTACCATTAAGCTTTTGGAATGTTTTCATTTTTTTCCCCAAGACAAATGCCTAGATTTTGCTATTACAATTTAAATATCTAACAGAGTTTTCCTTCTAGGAATTTACCCTTCTAGGGCATAGAATTCGATTTCAGTCTGCTCTTAGCCGTAGATTTGACTCTAGTGTTAACTTCCAATATTGTAAATGTCAGTGTGGGTTTTTTCTTCCTGTGTAGGTAGTTGTTGTTGTTTGCTTGGTAGCGTGTAAGGATTTTCTCTTTATCCTAAAGAGATCAAATATTTTATGATGGCATGCCTCAGTATCTCCCCCCTCTACCCTTATTCTTGGCCTTGAAATCAAAGAGCTTTTTAAATCTACAGACCCAAGTTCTTCATTACATCAGAAACATTTTCTGCTTTAACTAAATACTCCCTCTGCTCATCTATATCCCTTTATCATGCTAAAATATCTGCTATTCATATATTAGGACTCCTGGATATAGGCTGTTAAGTCTCTATACTTTTTCCTTTGGTGTTTGAAATATTTCTTGCAGGTCATTTCCTAGGTTACTAATTCAGGTTTCAATAATGATCCCCTATAAAAAAGTAAAATGCTGCTTTTGTTTGATAAAATTTCTCCTTTAAATTTATCCAGACTGCCAAAAACATAGATAGATTTTGAAGGCACAGCAGCCAGGTGTTGGAAGCCTCCTTCATCTCTTACTAGCTTGTGACCTTCAACAAGGTACTTATTCTCTTAAAGCTCAGTTTTCTTATCTATAGGGAAAGGACTAATATCACCCACTTAACCATAATCATGATTTCAAGATAGGAAATAAGCAGCTACTTTTTGTAAGGTTGCTGCTAAGTCACTTCAGTCGTGTCTGACTCTGTGTGACCCCATAGATGGCGGCCCACCAGGCTCCAGTGACCCTGGGATTCTCCAGGCAAGAACACTGGAGTGGGTTGCCATTTCCTTCTCCAATGCATGAAAGTGAAAGTGAAGTCGCTCAGTCGTATCCGACTCTTCGCGACCCCATGGACTGCAGCCTACCAGGCTCCTCGGTCCATGGGATTTTCCAGGCAAGAGTACTGGAGTGGGGTGCCATTGGGTACCTAAAGAATATTTCATAACTATTTTAGTGTATCATTTGATTAAGGATCCATATTAACAAAAGTAAAATTGAACCCTGTAGGAGGAAATCATTAGGCTTTTTCAACATTGATTACGCGTTCTTATGCAATTTTTGGTGGTTTTTTCACAAAACACTTTTAAGCTTTGCTAATAGAATTATCTGATGCTGGGAAGGATTGGGGGCAGGAGGAGAAGGGGACGACCGAGGATGAGATGGCTGGATGGCATCACGGACTCGATGGACGTGAGTCTGAGTGAACTCCGGGAGATGGTGATGAACAGTGAGGCCTGGCGTGCTGCGATTCATGGGGTCACAAAGAGTCGGACACGACTGAGCGACTGAACTTAACTGAACTGAATAGAATTATAATGCCTCACATTCATATAGCAATTGACAGTTTATCTATAACCCTGTGATTGAAAACAGTTATTATTATGATAATGATGCTGCTGAGTTAAATGATTTTCCAAAGATTACCTGGCTAACAGGTTGTATAGACTGCATTTATCTCTGATCTGAAAACATTTCTCCTGTTGAGAGTCAGTGTCACAAATATCAATAACTGAATTAAAAAAAATATAATCATCAGTTTCTGGTTGAACTTTATTCATTCAGTTATATATACAATGACTGGTAATTCATTCATTCTATGTGCCATACATCATTTTGATTGCTAAGGAGAAAATGGTGAACAAAAACAGATGTTTCTCCTTTCATGAAGCTGACAGTCTAATGAGAGAGATATGCTACTGCTGCTGCTAAGTCGCTTTAGTCGTGTCTGGCTCTGTGCGACCCCCATAGATGGCAGCCCACCAGGCTCCCCCGTCCCTGGGATTCTCCAGGCAAGAACACTGGAGTGGGTGCCATTTCCTTCTCCAATGCATGAAAGTGAAAAGTGAAGTCGCTCAGTCGCTCAGTCGATTAAATTCATATGTGTGTGTGGTGCAGGCTCAGTTGTCTCCAACTCCTTGCAACTCCATGGACTATATATAGCTCACCAGCCTCCTCTGTCCATAAGATTATCTCAGCAAAATACTGGAGTGGGGTGTAATTTCCTCCTCCAAGGGATCTTCCCAATCCAGGGATCAAACTTGTGTCTCATGCGGCTCCTGCATTGACAAGCAGATTCTTTACCATTGAGCCACCTTATACATACATATAAATTTACCACTGAGAAGTACATATGACTAGGAGATTTTACATTGTCAGGAAGGTTAAAAAGGGCTCCCTGAGGAAACGATGATAAGGTGAGGTCTTAAGGAAGAGTTCTGTTAGCCAGGCAAAGGAGGGTTAAATGGGGGAGAGGAGCCGTCAGCTTAGAGGGAATAGCATACATAAAGATCCTGTGTTGAGAGCAAGCCTTCCAGATGAGAGATTGAACTCAGTGACACTGGAACCAAGGTGAATGGGGAATGTGTGAGGGGAGGCTGCAGAGGGAAGTGGAGACTGGAAGATGTAGGATTCTGGGAGGCATGTTAAATATTTTTGTCTTTGCCTTAGATTAATAGAATGCCAGATAGAGTTTTAAGGGAGTGTGTGTGTGTGTGTGTGTGTGTGTATGTGCACACTCGTGTGCTCATTGGTACACATCTCTCTGGCTAAAGTGTAAAGAAGGGATAAGAAGAAGGCCAGAGTAGACACAGGTAAATCAGCCACCTGTTTGGTCTGAAGAAGTTCAGATGGGGGAAAATGGTGATTTGGAGTAGGAGGTGACAATGAAGACAGAGAGAAAGGGATGAATCTGTGAGATAATTAGGAGGCCAAAGAAATTGGACCTGATAATAAATTATATAGAGAGGCTGAAGTAGAGAAGCTTGAGATGAGATCTAAATCTCTACCCTAAATAGTTGGTGAATAATAGGTGCACTTATTGTTTTAAGGAGTTCTGAGAGAAGTCTGGATTGGGGGGATTAAGATTATGAATTTGGATGAGGATATTCAATCTGACACCACATAGAGATGAGAGTTGCAGTTGACTACATATGTCAGATGCTCAAGGAGTAGTCTGGGCTGGAGATAAAACATGAGTCATCTACTGTAGATCATTATTGATGTTGTGGGTGTAGCTGGAATGATGAATAAGATTCTATCTCTCTTACGTTCTGAGACATTTATTTCTGGAACTCTTTTTGACTACTTTATTTAGGAGATTTAGGAGCAGGGGCCAGCATGACACCCTAAATCACCAGGATTATCTGCATCTCTACAGACACTGGTAGAGAGTGTCTAGGAGCCAGTCTGCACGGACACTCGCACTGTAGAACTGTGAGGTAGGGAAAGCAGGTAGACCAGATGGCGCAGTCCTATTGTGGTGAGGATGCATACTTAGATACTATATTGTAAAAAGCAGGGAATAGGAGAACATTAAATCTGAAGAAAGAGGAAAAAACTGCTGAAAAGGAATTTGAGTCGACTATTTGCTCAAGTAAAGTTGTTACACCAAAGGAGGCTTTTCAAAACTTAAGACTAAGTAGCCATGAAATTAGAAGACGCTTACTCCTTGGAAGAAAAGTTATGTCCAACCTAGATAGCATTTTCAAAAGCAGAGACATTACTTTGCCGACCAAGGTCCGTCTAGTCAAGGCTATGGTTTTTCCTGTGGTCATGTATGGATGTGAGAGTTGGACTGTGAAGAAGGCTGAGCGCCGAAGAATTGATGCTTTTGAACTGTGGTGTTGGAGAAGACTCTTGAGAGTCCCTTGGACTGCAAGGAGATCCAACCAGTCCATTCTGAAGGAGATCAGCCCTGGGATTTCTTTGGAGGGAATGATGCTAAAGCTGAAACTCCAGTACTTTGGCCACCTCATGTGAAGAGTTGACTCATTGGAAAAGACTCGGATGTTGGGAGGGATTGGGGGCAGGAGGAGAAGGGGACGACAGAGGATGAGATGGCTGGATGGCATCACGGACTTGATGGACGTGAGTCTGAGTGAACTCCGGGAGATGGTGATGGACAGGGAGGCCTGGCGTGCTGCAATTCATGGGGTCGCAAAGAGTCGGACACGACTGAGTGACTGAACTGAATTAAACTGAACCTTGAAGTGTCATATTTCTTTTTCCACCATTGGTGGGAATGAGAGCCCCGTAAACATGTGAAAAAAAGGACTTTTGTTTGTTTTGTTTTTGTTGCACTTGTGAATGGTACTATGTATATCAATGCCCTGCTGCTGCTACTGCTGCTAAGTCGCATCAGTTGTGTCCGACTCTGTGCGACCCCATAGACGGCAGCCCACCAGGCTCTTCTGTCCTTGGGATTCTCCAGGCAAGAACACTAGAGTGGGTTGCCATTTCCTTCTCCGATGCATGAGAGTGAAAAGTGAAAATGAAGTCGCTCAGGCATATCCAACTCTTCGCGATCCCATGGACTGCAGCCTACCAGCCTCCTCCATCCATGGGATTTTCCAGGCAAGAGTACTGGCTGTCTCTTATACACATCTAGATGTGTATAAGAGANCTAGAGTGGGTTGCCATTTCCTTCTCCGATGCATGAGAGTGAAAAGTGAAAATGAAGTCGCTCAGGCATATCCAACTCTTCGCGATCCCATGGACTGCAGCCTACCAGCCTCCTCCATCCATGGGATTTTCCAGGCAAGAGTACTGGAGTGGGGTGCCATTGCCTTCTCCTCAATGCCCTACCACACCCTACCACACCATAATTTAAAATGTCTGACACATGAGATTGTTATGGACCTCACCGGGTCTTAGAGATTTCACAGAGCTGGTTAGTGGCAGAGCTGGAGGAAAACCAAGCTCTTGTTACCATGTTTCTTCTCAAGAACTATGATTAGATAAAACTTGTATTTCTTTATAATTTATTCTCCTGGGCATTTTATATCCATCTCATGTAGTAATTCAGCCATATGAATACTTGTTTTGATCTATGGTTTAACTTTTGTGTCTATGCAGCAGCAGCTAGCAATTGGGTTTGAGATATATATACATATATATATCTGTCTCTTATACACATCTAGATGTGTATAAGAGACAGGGATCTTCCCAATCCAGGGAAAATCCCTGGGTCAGGAAGATCCCCTGCAGGAGGGCGTGGCAACCCATTCCAGTATTCTTGCCTAGGAAATCTCATGGACAGAGGATCCTGGTGGGCTATGGTCCATATGGTTGCAAAGAGTCAGATATGGCTGAAGCAACTTAGCACACACACACACGTGTGTGTGTGTGTATAGTAGATATTATATAATGTCATATCAGATATCATATAATTTATATGTTATAAATAATATAACTTATATAATGCATGGGAGAAGGCAGGGGCACCCCACTCCAGTCCTCTTGCCTGGAAAATCCCATGGACGGAGGAGCCTGGTGGGCTGCAGTCTATGGGGTCGCTAAGGGTCGGACACGACTGAGCTATTATCACTTTCACTTTTCACTTTCATACATTGGAGAAGGAAATGGCAACCCACTCCAGTGTTCTTGCCCGGAGAATCCCAGGGACGAGGGAGCCTGATGGGCTGCCGTCTATGGGGTCGCATAGAGTCAGACACGACTGAAGCGACTCAGCAGCAGCAGCAGCAGCATATAATGCATGCATTTATGTTTAATGCTATGTACTACATAGTATCTCTCTCTGTATATATATTTTGGATTTGGTTGCCATGAATCCAGAAGTGATAGCTGGGCTACTCAGTCAGCAGTTTCTACCATCTAATAGCAGCAAAATCCAGAAGGGTAGGTAATCACTGCTGCATTTAGATTGCAAACATAAGATAGCAAAAGCCTTACTATAGAGGATCGCTGTCTCTACTCCTCGCCTTGTGCAAAGGGACTTACTAGGAAATGAACAGCTTCAAGAGCTCTGGCCTTGCAAACATAAATCCATTAGTTAGTTGTAACCTTTACTCTTCAGGTGTGCATCCAGCTTGCCCGTCCATGTGCCCCTGGAGTACCCACTGCATGACCTTTTAGAAGACTCTGGGGGCTGGTTCAAAGAATAACAATCCAGCCCAGCCTCAGCCAGCTGTCTGCACCTGACTCAGCTCTCCTTTGATTGATCATGAAATCTCGGAGAAGCAGAAGCCCAATATTGAGATTCTTATTCCAGATCATGCAGCCAGTGACTTGGGACATGCTTTACACTGAGGGTTAGACTCTAGCCATGGTCCATGCTGCCTCTCATGGGGCAGTGATTAAAAACCAGGGTGTTGAGTCAGACAGTCTTAGATTCAAACCTTCTAGATCCAAGCTGGTTGGAAAACCTAATTAGCCTACTTGAACTTCAGTTTGCTTGTCTGGAAATAAGAGATGATAATGCTTGTATCATGGAGATATTGTGAGGAATAAATGCAATGGAGAGCCATGCAACTATATCTAATGCGTATCCAGTGCTAATGTCTGAAATTTTCTGAAATAGGCATTGCATACTGAGGAAGCTTCTACCTGCAACTCGGGTGGGGCATGGTGGTAGACATCATTGCTCTGGATGTTTGTTCAGGTCCTCTTTTCTGAGAACCGTGCAACCTACTCTAATGCAAGAAGCCATTTACCTCAGTGAGGCTGGGTAATAATCCCGGCGAGGGTGCTCATGCTCCATGTAGGAAACACTGGTAAATAGTCTCCCTGCCCTGTCATAGAAAACAGTTCCATGAGGCTTTCTTCTAATTGTTGGAGATATTACTCTTCTAAAGTAGAACCAAATCCTGGCTTGGTCTCAGGACCCTAAGGAGATGGTGTGCGTGTTAGTCGCTCAGTCATGTCTGACTATTTGCAATGGTATGGGCTATATCCCACCAGGCTTCTCTGTCCTGGGTTCTTCCAGGCAAGAATACTGGAGTGGGTTGCCATTCCCTTCTCCAGGGGATCCTCCTGACCCAGGGATCGAACCTGGGTCTCCCACATTGCAGGCAGATTTTTTTACCCTCTGAGCCACCAGGGAAGGTGGCTGGGTTGGCCAAAAAGTTCCTTCAGACTTTCCATAACATCTTACAGAAAAACCCTAATGAACTTTTGGGTTGGCCAAAAAGTTCCTTCAGACTTTCCATAACATCTTACAGAAAAACCCTAATGAACTTTTGGGTTTTTCCAACCCAATATTTATGAGGTATGTTTGGAGTTTAGTTGACTTGCATTTAACTGAGTCTCAGAGTAGCTGCAGATTTCTGGGGCAGTCCTGGAGCCCAGTTTGGCTTTTGCTCTTAGGAACTTCCTTAAACTGAGTCTCTGGTAGTTTCAGTCCAGAAGCTTCCCAGAATAATTAGCCCATCAGAGTTGTTTTCTAGGCTCTAATAAGTATGCCCAGAGTTTGCTCCTCATGGCTCCCTGGAATGACATGTAAAAAGCATGTGGAATGCAGGATTTGTTTGTTAGGTGTGACCCTTCCACGTGTTGTGCCTCTTATCATGGGGATTTGTCTTATTATTTTAATAGCCTTCCTAGACTGCTGGCCTGTGCTCGGGATAGAGCCCAATCCCCAGAGCATTTTCCTCAATTCTAGCCCCTTATAAAAGTGCATTTCCTAACCCCCAGCCTAATGTCTGCTCCCTGTCCTCCCTGGCGGGGTGCTGGTTCACAGAACCACACACAGGCTGAGATGGCTAAGACTTGTCATCCAGGTCAAGCCTTAAGGACTGGGCCCTTCTGCAATTTGCTTTCTCCATTCCGGGAGAAGCCTTCTGACTAATAATGTTAAGTTCTTTTTCTCTAGTCATGACTCTCTAGAAAGAGCCTGTTAGCCATCAATAAATTGAGCCCAATGGCATTAGCAGACAAATGGAGTTAAAAGTAGGTCAGGTCTGGTATGTTCCAGCTGTCATTTCCGGCAGTGGATGAATGACAGGCACTTGAATTTGAAGGGAAAGGGGTGCCTGTTAGCAGCGTTTCCCACTAGTTTGCCCTTTCAGGCTTCTCTTTTTGGAAACATCTTTGCTGGGCTGAGCCTCCCTCTGGCTAAGTGCGGTCCAGTTCTTAGTCCAGCAGCTAGGTCTTTCTGATCTGGCTCTTCCCTCTCCAGTGCCCTATTTTGTGAGTTCTTTCCTTTCCCTTGAATGCTGTGACAATACCAAAGGGCTCAGTAGTATCCAGGTCTTACCCAAGCTGTCCTTACTGCTTAGGAGGCCTGCCTTCCACACCTCCTAATTCATTCCTAGAAACTGCAGCTCAGACTGTGCGTCCCTCCTGAAGCTCTGTTTTACCACCCTTAACACTGGCATTAGGCCTTCCATGTTCCATACAGACTCTGCACATTTTACATGTTTCCATCCTTACGCATGCCACACTATCACGTATTATAATTTAATTTCTTGTCTTTCTTGTTATTCTGGGTGTTCCTTGTGAACCTAGCCTATCTCTCTCTCTCTCTCTTTTTTAAATAAACTTCAGTTTCTAGAACAGTTTATCTTGTTAAATCACATGGTGATTTCAATTTATTCATTTATCCAACAACTATTTTTTTAACTTTTCATTTTGTATTGAAGTACAGCCAACTAACATTATTGTGATAGTTCCAGGTGGAGAGCAAGGGACTCAGCCATACATATACATGTATTCATTCTCCCCCAAACTCCCCTCCCATCCAGGCAGCCCCATAACTGAGCAGAGTTACCTGGGCTATACCTTGTTGGTTATCCATTTTAAAAAAAGCTGTGTGTACCTGTCCACCCCAAACTCCCTAACTACCCCTTCCCCTCACCCTTCCCCCCATAGAACAGTTTTAGATTTATAGGAAAATGGAAAAGACAGTACAGAGAATCTCCATAGACCTCTTTAGTCCCCTCTATTATTGATGTCTTAGACTGGTAGAGTACATTTGTTACAATGTGGTGTCATATTATTACTAGACTCACACTTCACTTACATTTCTTTCATTTTCATCTGCTGTCCTTTTTTATTCTAGGAACCACCACATTACATTTCGTTTTCATGTCTTCTTAGCCTTCTCTTGGCTGCGACAGTTTTTCAGACCTTTCTTGTTTGGGTATCTTTGAAATCTTTGAGGAGTACTGGTCAGGTATTCTGTTGAATGCCCCTGAACTGTGATGTATCTGATGCTTTTCTCATGAATTGGCTGGGGTTAGGGAACATGTGATGGACCGGATGCAGCACTGTTGATGGTGATCTTGATCATCTGGCTGAGCTCATGCTTGTTAGGTTCCCTCACTTAACGTTGTCTGTCCCCTCTCCCCCGCCCCTTCTATGCTGTGCTCTTTGAAACAGAGTCACCGTGTGTGATTATTACTTCTGAGTGGGGAGTCCAGCTTGAGTGCATAAATTACTTGGAATTCTTCTGCCTGGCAGCTTTGTTTTTTCTCCCTCATTTACCCATATGTTTTTACATCATTGAATTCTGAGTGATTAGCACAGGACTGGGGAAGTGGTAGGCACTTAATATGTTTTATTGGTTCTTGTTTCCAAGTAAATCTCTCAATATGGACATGACAGTATAGCAGCCTTAATAATAAGAATACAAAAATAGGAAATGCTATTTTAGAAACGCTATTCTAGGTATTTTAGTTCATTTAATCCTCACAACAATACTACTGGGATGACACTATTATTATCACCAAGAGGATTTTTTAACTTGTCTAAGGTCACACAGCTTGTAAACTGTAGAGATAAGATTAAAATCTGTGTCTGATTCCAGAGTCTATACTCTAAAGCTGCAGAGGCTGGAGTGTTCTTTGGTCTCTGTTCCCATTACCTTAGCCATGCTCCATTGAGCTTATCCCCTAAGAGAACAGGGTCCAATATATGAATATTTCCCAACTAGAAGTCCTCTAGTGGAGTATTTTTATTTACTTCAAATTCTTCTTTACATCTGTAAGACCGCCAAAGCACATTGGAGCAGAAATTCTTAAGAAATCATATGAGGCCTCCCTTCTGAAGCTTTCTGTGGAATGCTAATCAAGTTCCCCAAGTTACGGAAGCCAGACCTTAATGTTGAGCCCTGAAAATGGGCAGACAGTACGCAGCTGTTATGAACAGGAAAGGCTGTCTGGGCTCATGGTCTTAATATTTTTTCACACCTTAAAATGAAACACATGGCTCTTCAGGGTTATAGGCAAGGTGTGATAAAAAATGCTTAGCTATTGGAATTTCCAGGGTGATCTGAAGATTTATGCTAAGAATAGGTCAGAATATTCAACATTGAAACTAGATTGGGAAATCAAAATATATGGTTAAAATACTAATCAGGTATGAGTTGAGAGCATATGTATCAGCCCCAAACATCTCTGTTTTTTTTTGTTGTTGTTGTTGTTGTTTTTACAGTGTATGGAGTCTGACCATTATAGAGTAGTTCCTTTGGGTCTTGCATATCTTGCTGCAAGGTTGAATAAAATGGATGGATTAATGCTTGTATGTTGTCACCAGGGTTCCCTGGTGGCTCAGATGGTAAAGAATCTGCCTGCGGTGCTGGAAATCTGGGTTCGATCCCTAGGTTGGGAAGATCCCCTGGAGAAGGGAATGGGAACCCACTCTAGTATTCTTTCTTGGAGAATTCCATGGACAGAGGAGCCTGGTGAGCTACAGCCCATGGGGTCGCTAAGAATCAGACATAACTGAGCGACTAACACACACAGTGCTTTTATAGTCTGTCCCGTGTTTCGATCCCAGAGTGACATCAGCCATTATACATGAGCAAAGGAGAAACTAGACTTAGAGAGAAAACTGACATTTTTGCAGCAAGCAGCTGTTATGCTTTAGCAGCAAGGAATTACGGAATCTTGTATGATTTATCTTGGTACAGTTTGTTTACATACTGTGTAATAATTTCCCCAAATAGAATCTACTCTAGGCCCAGAGTTTAAGAGAGATTTTAGCAATTTATTTTTAACTCCATTTAAAAACACAACAAACAACATCTCCCAAAGCATGATCTTATATTTTGATTTACAGCCATAAGGAATCTAAGAATAAACCCATTGAGTCATGGAATTCTTTAAACCAAAAATTGCAGAATTCCTTTAAACCGAGATATTCAAAGATTTCAAACTAAACATTGAGCCTTTAGGATGCCCCTATGGAATGGGGCAATCTATTTGTCATCAAATAAATATGCTAAGCTCCCACATGTGCGGGCAGCTAGAATCTGTTCAGATGAAAAAAAAATTCTTTATGCAAAATTACTTGTTTCACTCATAGTTTAAAGATGATTTATAGGGAATTCCATGTTCAGCGGCTACAGATAGTGGGCCGCATAACCAATAGCTCTATTACAATACTCTTGGCAGCTGACATTGCTCATTGATGAAAGAGGGAGGTATTTTCCCTCTTTTCCTCACCATTTCACATTGAGGTTTATGATTGTTTTCTTATCTGCATGCTTTCAGGATCAATTTAGGCCATCACAAAAGGGAATTCACTTAGCATTTGTATTTGATTGAATGGCAGGCACCACTCTTGAGTACTTTAGGTGCATTAACTCATTTCAGCCTCATAAATTTCCGTGAGTTATATATTATTATTCCTCCCTTTTTACAGATGAAGAAACTGAAGCATAGAGAGGTTAAGCAATAGGCCCAAAGTTGCACAGCTAATAAATGATAGAACTGGAATTTGAAACCAGGCCATCTAACCTCACAGTCTCTGCTCCTAACCAGGATACTATGCTGCATTAGTGAATTCATTGCTCTGTGCTGGCAAAATGAATCTGGTGAAAAACTCCAGCTACTTTATTCAAGTTCTGTGTCTGTTCTTCTTCTTATGGAAGTCTGTGATGTTTATCCTGACAAGAAAAAAAGTGAGGTTGCATGTGAACATCAAGACATTTTTCAGAGAACTCCTGTATCCTTAAGTGAAAGTGTTGGTCACTCAGCCATGTCCAACTCTTTGTGATCCCATGGACTGCAGCCTGCCAGCCTCCTCTGTCTATGGGATGTTTCAGGCAATATATACGGGAGTGGGTAGTCATTCCCTGCTCCAGGGGATCTTCCCAACCCAGGGATGGGAATGGTCTCCTGCATTCAGGCAGATTCTTTACCATCTGAACCACCAGGGAAGCCCTGTATCCTAAAGATAGTCACAAATATGGAATAAGCCTAAAGAACAAGAATGTTTGTCACAGTGCAATTTAGGAGGGTGAGAGTGAGAACTAGTAGGATGTTCCTCTGCCCCTAGTTGGGAAGTCAATTTAGTTACATTTGACCCTTGATCAACACAGGCTTGAACTGTGTGGGTTCACAGCCGCATAACCAATAGCTCTATTACAATACTCTTGGCAGCTGACATTGCTCATTGATGAAAGAGGGAGGTATTTTCCCTCTTTTCCTCACCATTTCACATTGAGGTTTATGATTGTTTTCTTATCTGCATGCTTTCAGGATCAATTTAGGCCATCACAAAAGGGAATTCACTTAGCATTTGTATTTGATTGAATGGCAGGCACCACTCTTGAGTACTTTAGGTGCATTAACTCATTTCAGCCTCATAAATTTCCGTGAGTTATATATTATTATTCCTCCCTTTTTACAGATGAAGAAACTGAAGCATAGAGAGGTTAAGCAATAGGCCCAAAGTTGCACAGCTAATAAATGATAGAACTGGAATTTGAAACCAGGCCATCTAACCTCACAGTCTCTGCTCCTAACCAGGATACTATGCTGCATTAGTGAATTCATTGCTCTGTGCTGGCAAAATGAATCTGGTGAAAAACTCCAGCTACTTTATTCAAGTTCTGTGTCTGTTCTTCTTCTTATGGAAGTCTGTGATGTTTATCCTGACAAGAAAAAAAGTGAGGTTGCATGTGAACATCAAGACATTTTTCAGAGAACTCCTGTATCCTTAAGTGAAAGTGTTGGTCACTCAGCCATGTCCAACTCTTTGTGATCCCATGGACTGCAGCCTGCCAGCCTCCTCTGTCTATGGGATGTTTCAGGCAATATATACGGGAGTGGGTAGTCATTCCCTGCTCCAGGGGATCTTCCCAACCCAGGGATGGGAATGGTCTCCTGCATTCAGGCAGATTCTTTACCATCTGAACCACCAGGGAAGCCCTGTATCCTAAAGATAGTCACAAATATGGAATAAGCCTAAAGAACAAGAATGTTTGTCACAGTGCAATTTAGGAGGGTGAGAGTGAGAACTAGTAGGATGTTCCTCTGCCCCTAGTTGGGAAGTCAATTTAGTTACATTTGACCCTTGATCAACACAGGCTTGAACTGTGTGGGTTCACTTATTTGTGGACTTTTTCCAAAGATAAATACTATAGTCTTGCATGATTCTCGGTTGTTGAATCCGAGGATGCAGAAACTTGTATATGGAGGGACTTCAGATACAGGGGGATCTTGAGTATGGAGGAATCACATATAGGGAGAGGTGGCTATAGATTATCAGAATTTTTGGTGGTGTGGAGGGTGGGTACCCCTAATCCTCACATTATTCTGTCAATTGTATATTATTTAATTGGAAAACATGTATATATTTACCTTTTGCAGACGCCTTTGCTGATAAATATTAACTTACTCAGACTTCAACACAATACTGTGTGGTGGATGCTGTTTTCTCTGGTTGACAGATACAGTGCCTAAGGCACAAGGAGACTAGGGAATGTGCCCGGTGTGGTTGAGTCAGAAATTTAATCTGGATGAGCTGGCTCCAGAGTACTGCCTTTAACCACTTTGCACGATTCCCTGGTGGCCACTATAATTGTGCTTTTTAAAAAATTTTGTTTTGTTTTCTCTTTTTCATTTTTCTGTGCCTTCCTGAGGGCAATTTGAATTCAGTTTTGATTTCTATAGCATTTAAAAATGTTTCTTTTGTGTATTTCTTATAATGATTACTCTAGGTTTTACTTTATATACATACACACCATATCACAGTCTATAGGTGTCAACATTTACCAGTTTGACTAAAGTATAGAAACCTCTTCCCTCTTTTTCAATCCCTCTACTCGCTCCCCCTAATCTTGTCTTAGATATTTCCTGTAGATACATCGGGAACCACAGCAGACATTGTCATAATTTTTCTTCAACTATCAATTAGAAAATTTTTCTTAAAGCATATCATTTAGAAAATTTAAGAGAAGGAAGTATTACTGCATTTATAAAAATCAAAACCATTCTTTTGATTTTTCTGCGTTCATTCGTAACATTCTCATTTTCTAAGATGTCTTATCAGTTTTCTTTTGGTTTAGAGAGCTTCCTTCCCTTAGTTCTTTTCTAGTTGCTCTCTGCTAGAAGTAGATTCTGCTGCTGCTGCTGCTGCTGCTAAGTCGCTTCAGTCGTGTCCGACTCTGTGCGACCCCATAGACAGGAGCCCAACAGGCTCCCCTGTCCCTGGGATTCTCCAGGCAAGAACACTGGAGTGGGTTGCCATTTCCTTCTCCATTGTGTGAAAGCGAAAAGTGAAAGTGAAGTCGCTCAGTCGCATCCGACTTCTAGCGACCCCATGGACTGCAGCCTACCAGGCTCCTCCATCCATGGGATTTTCTAGGCAAGAGTACTGGAGTGGCTTGCTATTGCCTTCTCCGAGAAGTAGATTCTAGTTAACCTTTATCTGAAAATATCTTATTTCCTCTTCATGAAGGCTATATTTGTTAATTAGAGGATTCTGAATTCATGGTTCTTGTCTTTCAGCACCTGAAAGTTGTTGTGCCACTTTTTCCCCAGCCTTCAGGGATTCCAATGAGAAGTCTACCTTGTTCAAACTGTTTTTTTTTTTTTTCTCCCCGCTACGTGGCTCAGATGGTAAAGCGTCTGCCTGCAATGTGGGAGACCTGGGTTCGATTCCTGGGTCGGGAAGATCCCCTGGAGGAGGAAATGGCAATCCACTCCAGTACTCTGGCCTGGAAAATCCCATGGACAGAGGAGCCTGGTAGGCTACAGTCCACAGGGTCGCAAAGAGTTGGACATGACTGAGCAACTTCACTCACTCACTCACCTGTAGGTATGCATCATTTCTCTCAGGCTGTTTTCAAGATTATTTTTATCTTCAGTTTTCAGTTTAGCTATCATATGTCTTGACATAGATTTCTTTGGATTTATCCTGTTGGAGTTTCTTTCAGCTTCTTGTATCTGTAGGTTTATATCTTACCAGATTTGGGGGAATTGTCAGCCATGATTTCCTTGAACACTTTTTCAGTCCACTGTATTTCTCCCTTTTTCCTGGACTTCAGTGACATGAATGTTAATCTTTTGTCATAGTCCCACATGTCCATGAGGCTCTATTCTTTTTTTTTTTTTCTATTTTCTTTCTCTCTGTTGTACAGATTGGGTAATTTCTACTATTTTAATTGTCAACTTTTTAATTTTTCTTCTGTCCTTTTGTTTCTGCTGTTGAACCATCTACTGAGGGTTTTTTTTTTTTCATTGATGTTATATATTGGTTCTAGAATTTCCATTTGTTTTTTCTTCATATCTTCTGATTCTTTTCTATGACTTTCTATTTTTCATTTGGTTCAAACATGTTCATATGCTCACTGAAGCATTTTTTAGATGGCTCCTTTAAAATCCATGTCAGATAATTCCAACATTTGTGTCATATTGGTTGATTTTCTTTTCTCACTTGACTTGAGATCTTTTTTGTTCTTGGTATCAAATGACTTTCAGTTGAAACTTGGACTTGTGATGCTATAAGACTTTATCTTATTTAAATAGCTTATTTTAGAAGAATTTTTTTTTTTTTTTGGTAATAATATGGAGACTAGGGGCCCTTAGCAGCCAAAAACAAAAGCTGTTAGTCCTCTTAGAGTCTAAAGCCCATTATTGTACAATGTCACTCTGCCACATTTTGTTGGCAAACAACCTGTGATGTCAGGTTCAAGGGGAGGGAAAATCAAACTCCATCTCTAGATGAGATGTGCACGCAGGAGGGAGGAGTGGTTGTGGCCATCTCTGAAAAGGATTTGCCACATTCATGGTTATTTTGCCTTATGAAATTATGAATTACTCTTGTTTCGTCAATTATTTATTTGTGTGTGTGTGTGTATTTCCTGGTTTTCTGTATTAGAACAATGCTCCCTTTACAGTTGAGCCTTGAACAACACGTGTGGGTACACTTACATGCAAATTTTTGTACTACACAGTCTGCCATTGGTTTAATCCCTGGATGTGGAACTATGGATATAGAGGGCTGAATATAGTTATTCACGGATTTTTGACTGCTTGAGGGGGTGGTTTGGTATCCCTAACCTCTGTGTTGTTCAAGGGTCAACTGTAGTAAAAAGAAACACATATCAAAAACCACCACCGAAAAAAAAAAAAAAAACAGTCACGTAAGTGTCAAATTATACTGTGAGGTGCTCTGCAGATTGAATTCAACAACCATGGTGTTTGCTCTTTAAAACTATATAGTGTCTAAAGGTAAGGCCTGGGATGATTTCAAACATTTGACAGTGATGTCCTGGTGTGTATCTTTTTCATCTGATCATCCAGTGTAAAGCATGCGAAGATACTCGCTGGGTACCTGTCATCCTTGCCTTTACACATGTTCAGGCAAAGGAGAATCTCTGCAGCCTCTCACTTGCAGGGTGGTTGGGAGTTGGAAGATGCCAGATTTCACTGAACATCTCTGCCTCACCATTCCTTCACATATTTTATTAGCACAGGTGGGAACCTTGTCTGGATCTCTGTTGCCATGTGACTATAATGTCCATGAAAATAACAGCAACTCTGTTTTCTTGGATATGCTTTAGGGAGGGCAAGGAAATAGGAGAGATTCTCTAGTCTTTCCTTAGGGGTAATTAGGGTTCTGTATGTATGGGGATCAGGAGCTCCTTGAGGGTGGAGGCTGATTACATATAATAGTGGGTGTTAGAATGCACATGTTGAGTTAGATTTAAATTCCGTGATGAAAAGGCACTACTTTAATCTGTGGAAGAACTGGGAAGAATTGTACTTGGGAAGAATTATACTCATCTTGAGCAATTATAACACTTTATGCTAATGTACAGTTTTCAAGTGTTTTCATCTCAGTTTTACTCTTCGCATGACTTTAAGTGTCTTATCCATAAAATGGAAATGATGGTATCTACAAGTCAGAATGCTGAGAGTTAGATAACATCTACCACTTTAGGCAGAAACTAAGTTTTGTTTAGAATTAAATATGATGATAAAAGTAAAAGGAGCTTTTAAAGTTTTATGATGACATTCAAATGTGAACTGTTACTATTCTTATTCCTTTAGGCATAGCATTTCCTTTTTTTTTTCCATTTAAAAATTAAGAAACTGAGGTTGGTGGAGGTTAAACAATTTGCCAATTAGTTGAATAATGGAATTTGGCTTTAATCTACATGTTGTGGCTCCTGTGTCAGGGATCTTCATATTACTGTTATTATTCCAAATTATTTTATGACTTTGCACCGTTCCCTCCAGACTCCCTCCATAAGGATACATGCTAATTGGCCTTGCATCTCTCTGTGAAGGGAGACCATCCCTTGCACCAGGAGTCAGCATACTGCAGCCCATGGGTCAAGTCTGCACCTTACATCTTTGTACTGGACACAACCACACTCCTTCATTTGTTGCCTGTGTCTGCTCTCACACTGCAAAGGCAGGGTTGAATAGCGGCAACAGGGACTATACGCCTGCAGAGCCTGAAGTTTTTATTATCTGACCTTTAGCTCAGCTGGTAAAGAATCTGCCTGCAATGCAGGAGACCCCACTTTGATTCCTGGGTTGGGAAGATCCTCTGGAGAAGGGATAGGCTCCCCACTCCAGTATTCTTGGGTTTCCCTGGTGGCTCAGCCGGTAAAGAATCCACCCGCAAGGTGGGAGACCTGGGTTCAATCCCTGGGTTGGGAAGATCCCTTGGAGAAAGAAATGACTCCAGTATTCTGGCCTGGAGAATTCCATGGACTGTATAATCCATGGGGGTCACAAAGAGTCAGACACGACTGAGCGACTTTCACTTTGATGTTTACAGAAAAAGTTTACTGGCTTTTATTGCCATCTCAAATACTGTGGAAGACATGCTCATGAAGAGTGATATTCCAGAGCTCACTGGTAACATCAACAAGCGCACTTTTCAGCTCTTCAGCGCTTGATCTTTCAGATCAAGGTGGGTAAATGATTCACTTTAATCTTCATGTATGTCTCCCCAGGAGAAACTTGGTTTCTCAATATACATTCAGTCAGTCATATCTGACTCTTTGTGACTCCATGGACTGTAGCTTGCTAGACTCTTCTGTCTGTGGAATTCTCAAGGCAGAAATACTGGAGTGGGTTGCTATTCCATTCTCCAGGGGATCTTCCCAAGCAAGGGATCAAATCTGAGTCTCCCACATTGCAGGCAGATTCCTCACCGTCTGAGCCACCAGGGAAGCCCTCTCAATACACCGGAAGCATTTGTTCCTAGGAATCCCTCTGACCCTAGCTTCATTGACTAATGAATCAGGAAGGAAGGGACCTTAGAAACATGTGGTTCAGCACCCTCTCTCGAGGGATGAGAACACTGAGACCCACAGAAGGAAAGCACTGCCCCTCAAGTTAGGCAGTGGTTGGCAGTTAGATGAGAACCCAGCATCCTGACATCTAGTGGTTCTGTTATCCTGAAAACAATTTAGACTGAATTATGGTTCCTCACTTTTGGATTGCAGGTGGAATTTTTATCCAGGTATTTTGTGCTGGGAAAGAAAAAGCCAAAGATTAAAAGAATCATAAGACAATTCACATTAGGATCTGGAGCTCTTGAGCCTAAATATAGACCAAACATTTCCTTCTTTTGCTAAGAAAAATTACAAAGAACAGCCTGCACTATTCATTTTGGTCTCTTTTGCTCCTGATTTTTCTCGTCTCCTAATTCTCTCCTGGCTAAGTACATTGTTGATGTTGCTATCTGACCTAATGTCACAGAGGGTTCAGAAGACCAGACTGAGCCTGTGACAGCTGTTCAAACAGCATAAGGGAGTCACGGAGAGAGAAGTTCATGGAGAGGCTACATTCCTGCTCTGGTTTCTGCGTTTCTTTGTGTTGTTTCTGGGTGAAGATCACAGTTTCTGAATATTTTCATTCATCAGTTATGTGGGGTTTTTATGGTTCTATAACTGAAGAAAACCAAGTCTTTTGTTTAGGATACCTAAGCCTACCCACTGGATTAATGGTGTTTTGTTGGGTCCCTAAAGACAATTAAACTCAGCAGACTGGAACTTACCTGGTTCAGTGATTAAGACTCTGTCCTTCCAACACAGAGGGTACGGGTTCAGTCACTGGTTGGGGAGCTAAGATTGCACATGGCATGTGGTGTGGCCAAACAAAACAAAGAAAAGCAAGCAAGCAAACAAAGAAAAACAAGCAAGCAAACAAAAAAACTCAGCAAGACTTTCAATGGGAAAGTGGCTGGAACCACAAAAGGCCCAACAGCAGGCAAGTTGGGGAGCAGGAGAGATCACAGCAAAGTCATACCCAGAGGGTGATTTCACTGGACAGGCCATTTAAAAAAACCCCAAAACCCAACAGTAACTTTTTAGAAGGATTTAACCGTTGTGTAACATTGATGATAACTCTCATGACTGGGTGTGGAATATAGTTTCTCCCTTCCCAGCAACATCTGGTCTCTGAATCTAGTAACAGGGCCTCCTTCTTTCAGGGAGTTCACTCGTATTCACTGTGTGCAGCTTGAATGGGGTTTTCCCTCACAGGGCTCTTTCCCTTTGATCAGATGTAGTCCTATGATCCAAGCTAAGCCACCTGGGTTATCTCTCTCAGCACATCCTAAACATAGAGGGTCGATGGGGCTGAGACCCACATAGAGACATTTACTCGACTGTGCGGATACCCCAGTCTGCCCTGGGTCCAGTCTTTCCAAGGTCTGGTTGCTCTCCTTTCTGTTTCCTGAGCTCACTATTCTCATTTATTTATTTTTATTTTATTGCTTAAGAAAGTAGCATTCTATTTTTGTTGCTTTGGAGTGTTTAAATGATCCCAAGGGGCACAAAATAACTGGGCTTAAGTTATGACCAACCTAGATAATATATTCAAAAGCAGAGACATTACTTTGCCGACTAAGGTCCGTCTAGTCAAGGCTATGGTTTTTCCTGTGGTCATGTATGGTTGTGAGAGTTGGACTGTGAAGAAGGCTGAGCGCTGAAGAATTGATGCTTTTGAACTGTGGTGTTGGAGGAGACTCTTGAGAGTCCCTTGGACTGCAAGGAGATCCAACCAGTCCATTCTGAAGGAGATCAGCCCTGGGATTTCTTTGGAAGGAATGATGCTAAAGCTGAAACTCCAGTACTTTGGCCACCTCATGCGAAGAGTTGACTCACTGGAAAAGACTCTGATGCTGGGAGGGATTGAGGGCAGGAGGAGAAGGGGCCGACAGAGGATGAGATGGCTGGATGGCATCACGGACTCGATGGACGTGAGTCTGAGTGAACTCCGGGAGTTGGTGATGGACAGGGAGGCCTGGCGTGCTGTGATTCATAGGGTCGCAAAGAGTCGGACACGACTGAGCAACTGAAGTGAACTGGACATATGTTATCTTATATATTTAACAAAAATACCAATTATTATTACATGTATAGGTTAAATATATATGATTAGTTCTGTTGCATGCATGAGGAAATTGAAGTTATAGACAGCTTTAGTAAGTTGCCAAGATTTATGCTGGTAACAGGGGAAGGAGCGGAGGCTGGAGCTCAGGACTGTAGCATGCTGCATCCAGGACATCACAGAACCCATGAGTGGACAGTGTGTCTGTCGGAAGGCAGAAGTCTGGGTCTCAGGAAGCATCCAGGAGAGCTGCTGGGAAGCCAGTTGTTCCTTGAGGAATAGGAGCCATGCATCAATCCCACCCCTCCCCCACCCTTTTTAAATTTCCTGGAAGCAGTCAAATTTTACCTGCTGTGTTTTATCTCTTGGTATAAAGGGGTTAAGGCGCATTTCTCTAAGTCAGAAATCATTTTACAGGTGAGGGATCGGAGCTCCAGAGATGGCAAATGGATTTTGACACACAGCAAGGTCATGTAGCAAGTTAGTGCTGGATCAGGGATCGAGACTAGGGGTTCCTGACTGCTCATGTGTCAACCTTTCCAGTTTTCCACATATGCTTACTTCCTTGATGACTCTGGAAGGGGTGGCATGCTATGTTTTCCTGCAACAGTAGAGTGAGGTTGCACCAGATACACATTTAACTTTTGTGAATTTAAGTGTTTAAATACTTGGCAATGGAAGGAAACAGGAATAGAGAAAGCAAATTTTAATATCATGATTCCATCTGTCAGTCTGGCTTATGGGCCAAAGGAAAAATGAGATGGAAGAGGTGAGTATGATGATCATTTAGTAGGTTTCAAATCTCGTATATCTCTTGCAGTGTGAGCATCTAACCATTTATAAAACACATGGCCATGTGTGTATGTATTTCTTTTAAAATTCAATGTGGACTCTGATACACAATCTATCTATTTATACTAAGCTCTCTCCCTCCCAAACTCTAGCTGTCTGTTCAATACTGGAGGAAAAAACTGACTCTGGTGGACTTCCTGACAGCTGGTGTTGTAATTTATAGGCAAAGACATTTTCAAGGATAATTTGAACTGCAGTTATTATTTGCTTAGTGTACTGATTTTAAAATTTCAGCCCAGTATAAGTTGTAGCTCTGTGCCTTACCATAGTGGGAGGCAGTCAAATGTAGTGAAACTGTAGGACATGGGCCCTTGTGTTACAAAATTCATATTGATAGGCATTCCACTTGTGATTCTGAGGATCTTTATTTCCTGATATTATAGGGAGAACCCAATGTGAAATTTTTAGTATAAATATCTGTCTATATTTAGTGCCAAAGTGCTAGTTAGTAATATATTATTGTAATAGAACTGATCAAGGAAATTTTGTAATATTAGCTAAATATAGTAAAGAGAAGAGCTAGCTGGCGCTTGTAACTCTTAGTTCATATTCTCTATATTTTATCTTTATTTGTATTCATAAACTGAGGAAATTAGATCCAGATTCTTCCCAAAGGTCTACATCTCTGATGATGGCAATATTGATACTCTCATCTATTTATGTTTTAGTTATCTATTTCCTAACAATTTGTATGAAACCAAATCTTGTTTAAAGATACAAGTATATTTAGTTTGAAGTCTGTCGGCTAGGCAGTTCTGGTCTCCCATGGGCTCATTCTGTGTCTGCGAGCAGCTGTGGGTTGGATAAGCAACTCTGCCGGTCTTGGCTAGGCTTTCTTACATGTATGTGGATCAGCGGGTTGGAGGTTGGGCTAGGACAGTCTTGGCTAGTACAGCTGAGCTGTCCTCCAACAGGCTAGCTCGGGTTTGTTCATATGATTGTGGCAGGGTTCCAAGAAGGAAAAGGGAAGCAAAAAATGCCTCTTGAGACTTCAGCTCAGAACTGGCATAATATCGTTTTCTCCATATTTTAGTAGCCAAAGCACATCACAGGACTGGCCTAGATTCAAGGGGCGAATAAAGAGACTCGTTATTTTAACTTTTATTTATTTGTTTATTTTTTACTGTGCTGGGTCTTCAGTCTTTCTCTGGTTGTGGCAAGTGGGGGCTGCTCTCTAGTTGCAGTGTGCAGGCCTCTCATTGCCGTGGTTTCTCTTGCTGTAAAGCACAGGCTTTAGGCTTGTGGGCTTAGTTAATCCTCAGTATGTGGGATCTTCCCAGACCAGGGATCAAACCTATGTCTGCTGCATTGTCAGGTGGATTCTCTACCACAGGGCCACGAGGGAAATCCAAGAGACTCATCATTTTGATGGAATAGCTGCAAAAATATAATTTTAAAGAGTGTAGATACAATAAGAGCTATACTTGGGACTATTTTATTACACCAGTTTTTCATAACTTCAAGTGTCTTGGTATCTGTCAGTGAGCTCTGATATGTTCTCCAGACACATTTTTGTCTTCCCTGGGGGAGAATTCAGGTTCTCCAGTGGTTCATGGTGACTGATGCATGTAGGTTATTAGGTTTTCTCTGTCTATTCTCTCTCAACAGGGTTCCTGAAGTTGAGGCAAGGTTTTTAACAGAGAAAATTCTAGCCCTGTCAGAACTTGATCTGGAGATACATTTATTTCAGATTTGTAATAACATGCTGCGCCTGTTAACTCATAGAATTGTGACCATCTGGACATGGCCCAAATTGACAAATGCATTTGTCAATTAGGATTGTTCAGAAAGGCAGTTATCGCTCAAAATAATGATAGAATAATCATTATTCTCTTTCTTGATCTTCAAAGGAGAGGAACATAGATAACAATACGGCAAAGAATACTAATTTTGATAGCTACAATATAATTGCTCTTTTCCTTAGCAATGATAGAGATGGTGGTAGTGGTGTGTGTGTATGTGTGTGTAAATGAATAAACTAAGAATGTCCAGCAAAAGTTCTTTGAACAACAGTGGCTCATTATCATTAGAAGTCAGCCAAGAGGTATATAGTGTTCTTGTGGCTGCTGCTGGTGGTGATATGGGTCGAGTATTAGCCACTGATGAAGATGAGGGTCATTAGCTCTAGAGTTCAATAATAGAGAGCCTGACTTCATAGTATAAGATGTTTCAGATATACTTTAAATTTTCCCTAGATGATTTATCGTTTATAATACAAAAGCTATGAAAATAGTTGCTGGAGTGCCACCAATTCAAGTTTTGCTTTTTGGAATTTTCGAATTTTGTGTTCAAATATTTGCAGTCTGTGGTTTGTTGAATCTGTGGATGTAGAACCTATGAATATGGAAGGCCGATTGTATTTATTTTCTTTTTCACTTTGGTTTTTGTTCCCCTTTTCTTTCTTTCCTGCCTTTTTTTGGATTACTTGAATATTTTTAGTATTCTAATTTTCTATTGGCTGTTTGGCTATATCTTTTTGTATTAGTCTTTTTGTTTTTTCCCCTAAAGATTATACTGTGCGCCTATGCTAGGTTGTTTTAGTCTTGTCCAGTTCTTTGTGATCCTATGGACTGTAGCCTGCCAAGCTCCCCTGTCCATCAGTTTCTCCAGGTGAGAATACTGGAGTTGGTTGTCATGCCCTCTTCCAAGGGATCTTCCTAACCCAGGTACTGAACCCTTGTCTCTTGCGTATCCTCCATTGGGAGGAGAGCTCTCCATATGCTGCTGCTGCTGCTGCTAAGTCGCTTCAGTCGTGTCCGACTCTGTGCGACCCCACAGATGGCAGCCCACTGGGCTCCGCCATCCCTGGGATTCTCCAGGCAAGAACACTGGAGTGGGTTGCCATTTCCTTCTCCAATGCATGAAAGTGAAAAGTCAAAGTGAAATCGCTCAGTCGTGTCTGACTCAGCGACCCCATGGACTGAAGCCTACCAGGCTCCTCCGTCCATGGGATTTTCCAGGCAAGAGTACTGGAGTGGGGTGCCATTGCCTTCTCCGGCTCTCCATATAAGCTTAAGTATTTCAGTCCTTACATATTGTATGTCTCAAAAAAAAATGAACCGTCTGGTTTTGTACGTCAGGCATGTGAGTTTGTAAGTCTGTCCCAAGCAAGGAATCCACATGGATGTGCCCTTATTGTCAGGGTTCTGAAGCTTGCAGAAATCAACATATCCACATACTAATTCCTTAATCTGTGTAACCTTATATGGCAAAAGGGACTTTTCACATGCTACTAATTTAAAGATCTTGAGATAGGAAGGTTTTCATTTTCAGTTATCCAGGTGGTTGCGATGTAATGACAGGGGTCTTTAAAGATGGAGGTGGGCGATTAGGATTGGAAAAGGCAATGTGACAACAAAAGCAAAGACTGGAGTGGTATGGCCACCATCCAAGGAATGGGGACAGCCACCATAAGCTGGAGTAGGATAAGAAGGAGTATTCTTTACCCTTGGAGCCTTCAGAAAATATCCAGTCAACACTGTGATTTTACCTTCACTTCAGACATCCAACTTCCAGAACTATAAGAGAATAAATTTGTGTGTTTTTTTTTTAAAGCCATTTAGTTTATGGAAATTTGTTACATCAGCAATGGAAAAGCACAATGCAAAAGATCAAGAAAAAAGTCAGAAGGGTCAAATATTTAATGGAATTAGGCTAAGATGGTTTGATTTTTCCACCTAATAATAGGGATGAATAACTAAAGTCTATTGAACATAACTTCATAAGGTGTGGCCGTGCACTATTATAATTTGATTTTGTGAAGTTTTTTAAATGCCACATTGACTGATCTATCCATTCACAATTGTCACAGTCTTACTTTGGATATTTATTATATTCATGTGGATCTTAGGTAAGTTGTGCTTTTATGAGACCAGTTCTATTTCTGTAGGTTTGATTTTGCATAATTTCACTTTGATCAGTTCTCTGTTGATTTAAAATTTTACTCTCAGAGGTCAAGGTAATTCCCATTATTATCAGTGATATGGCAGAATTGTATTCTGGACTCTAAATACCAAGGCTACTTATCAAGAAAGGTTTATATTCAAACAAGCAAATCGTTTCTGAAATTCTAAACTCCCTTTTTCATCATGTAAAACAGAAAAGTTGGTACCTAGTGAAGTGAAAGTGGCTCAGTCGTGTCCTAGTTTGCGACCCCATGAACTATACAGTTCATGGAATTCTCCAGGCCAGAATACTGGTGTGGCCTTCTCCAAGGGATCTTCCCAACCCAGGGATTGAACCCAGGTCTCCCACATTGCAGGTGGATTCTTTACCAGCTAAGCCACCAGGAAAGCCTTACTGTGTACTGACTTCAAAGCCTTATTAGTAATCATGTGGCTAAGGCAGCAGTAAATGCTTAGTTAGGTACATCTTCAGATCATCCCTCTTCCTCTTATTTTTTGACTGTTACAATATATTTTTCATGTTTTGTAGAAGTTTCATGTATTTTCATGCATTAGTGAAAAACTAATACTTGCTGGTATTTCTTAGTTTACCCTTTACAGTGAATGTTTTATAATTGACATCTTTAAATGAGGAGAAATGATGAGAAGAGTTTTTTCAGTGTGTAATGTCACATATTGCAACTCACTAGTAATGCTCGATTCTATAACCCTCAATTATTACACAGTGAAGTGTATAATATTATGAAACATAAATTCCTAAGAAAGTTTACAGGAATAGATGTTAAAATAATTCAATTGTAGAACCACACATGCCAAAACTCTATAGTGCATGTGTGTGTATGCACATTAGCAATCCACGGCAAACACCATTTCTTTGTTTTCATGTTAAAATTCTTTATTTTCTTTCATATTTTCTGAATTAAAATTAGCTGGACATTCACAAACTCTTAAAGAATCCACGGACAGACCAGGAAAGATGCAGTTTCCTGAAACTATTTATGAAATGTGTGTGTAGATGTTTGTAGACTTTTTTAGGGCGTAGATGTCACATAATTTATATCAAATTCTCACAGGGGACATGGCCTCCAAAATGTTAAGACTGCCAACTCTAGACTCTGAGGTTATAATGTATAGCATTATTTGCTATTGTTTTCTGACTGTGAAGCATGTTAAAAGGCATGTGATTGAAGCTGGTCTGAAGCTTAGTTCCAACCTAACCAGCTTAGTACCTGTTTTAAAATTAATCTATTTCAAATATTTATATAACCACATGCCCTCCGGGAGAAGGCAATGGCACTCCACTCCAGTACTCTTGCCTGGAAACTCCCATGGACGGAGGAGCCTGGTAGGCTGCAGTCCATGGGGTCGCTGTGTCAGACACAACTGAGCGACTTCACTTTCACTTTTCACTTTCATGCATTGGAGAAGGAAATGGCAACCCACTCCAGTGTGCTTGCCTGGAGAATCCCAGGGATGGCGGAGCCCAATGGGCTGCCATCTGTGGGGTCGCACGGAGTCAGACACGACTGAAGCGACTTAGCAGCAGCAGCAACATGCCCTCCGCAGACATCTGGGTTGTGCCACCTCAGCTCATTGATTGCGTGTAAGGCTGGTGATATAGACACAGTCAGAAGGGGCCTGTTGAAATTTCAGATCTGCAGGAAAGTTTGCAGTGGTACTTTGGAATTTGTAATTATTTTAAAAGGCTTTCTATGTGGTCACTACTTAAAGCGGGAAGAAGAGCACAGTGACATCACTTAGGGACTTATAAGAAATACAGAATCCATGTGCTTTTCCCCTTTGCCCCTTCTCCTTCCTACTAAACCATAATTTGCGTTTTAACACCATCCTTGAGTGTTTTGTATATTCATTAAAGTTTGAAAAATACTGGAGCAAGTTTTAGAATCAGCCATTCCCAAAGGCTTTTTTTCCTCTTTTTCTCTCTCCTCACTGATAAAAAAGAATTCTAATTAGAGTAATAAGAATATTTTATTAGGTATGGCTAGTTGCTTCAAAGTATTTTTTCTCATTTTTTTTAAAACAAGCTGTATTATAGCTTCTTAATTAAGTAACATTGTGTATTAGTTAATGCCCTCCTAGGAAATGAATATACACATTCAAATGTCATTAGAAGCAAGCCTGAATAAACAGAAACATCTAGGTAAAAGGAATTTCCAGTATTAGAAGTGTGTTGATCTCTTTACAAATGTAGCTTCTATGCCACTTGATTCTTTTAGAAGCAGCAACTTGAACCTTCAAAACATTTAGTTCTATCTGTGTACCACCCCTTGTAGGGATCTTTTTTTTTTTTAATCAGAATGAGATGCCAGGAGACTGTCCGTCTCTCCTTAGGGCATTAAGTGAGTGGACGTTCTCTAAATACCAATTCAAATGAGAAACAAAACAGAAACAAATGTATTTCTGCATGGGCTTGCTGTACTCAGAATTTGCCAAATGTTTGTTTTTTGTTGGTTGGTTGGTTCGTATTCCTTCCCATGTCAAGGGCTTCTTAGGACTGTGGATCTCTTCTTTTCCACAGTTAGAAGATAAACCTTACAGGGATATGGATCATGTCTTCTTGCTATATGTGTTCTAATCAGAACATGATCAACTGGCTCAATGATTAGTCAAGAAGCTGCAGGTTTTCTTCTCTCTCTCCTTTAATTCTCTTTGCTCCCTTACCTATTCCTAGGGAACTGCTAATAGTGAATGTATTTGTTTAACTGCCCTCTGCGTTTTATAATCTCTCTCTCTTTTTTTTTTTTTCAGCAGATTTCAGGCTGCTTCTAAACTTGAGGCCTGGCCCTGTTCTGATCACTTGGAGGAAACCGTTTTAAAATATGCCCATCACAGTGGTTCCTGCACAGACGTTCATTCAAGCTGCTTAGTAACCACCATCACTGCTTCCGTGTGCTCCAGAAAGTTTCCAACCAGAAGGAAAACAAAAAGGAAAATCATTGCTTAGCCATGAAGTTAAACCCTGGAAAACCATAAATGCATTAGAAATTGGATGCAGGCAATTACAATAAAGGTTAGATCCCTTTCCGATTTAATTTAAAATTTTGTTTCAAGTAAAAAAAAACTGTAAATGTTGGTAATTGCACTAGACACAAAAATGGCCTAAAGATGTTTATCTCCTAACTCCCAGAATCAGTGAGTAAGTTATCTTTCAAGGCAAAAGGGGCTTTACTGACGTGATTAAATAATAGTTTTCAGGTGGGGAGGTTAGCGTGGGGTAGCCAGGTGGGTCCAATACCATCACAAGCGTCCTTTTAGAAGTGGGGCAGGAAACCCGAAGTCAGTAGTGGATGTGAAGGAGGTAGCGAGAGGCTGTGGTAATGTCGGGAAGCAGCTAGGAGCTGAGGGAGGCAGAAGCTGCAAAGTCCAGGAAAGGAATTTTCCTTCAGAGCTTCCAGAAGGGAGCAGCCCGCCGGCACCTTGACTTTGGCTCTGTGAGACTGTTTTCGGACTTCAGACCTTCAGAGGTGTAAGAACAAATTTGTGTTGTTCTAAGAAACTAAGTTTGGTTTTTTTTTTTTTTTTTTTTTTTTTTTTAGCATTAACAAGAAAACTATTGCAGTTACATTGATATTTTATTAGTTATTCTATAATTTTATGTAAGTGCATTTTTTATTTTAAAAAATGGCTGCATTATGGGTTATTACTTTCTTTCCCTAAAAGTGGTGATTAAGAAAATCCTTTCTTATTTAAACACCATTATCAACCTGGAAAATTTTTAGAAATAATCAGCCGATAGAGGTTATGAGTAAACTATGGTTTGGTTTGAGTTGACTGTGCCACCTACCTGGCACAGAGTGCTGGCTGCATTGTCACGGCAAGTTCTCAGAGAATTAGCTGTTTGCTTTGGGGAGTCAGAAAGGTGTATGTTCAAATCCTGGTTCTGCAACTTCTTGTACCTTTGGGTAAGAATTTAACTTTTCTAAGCTTTGGATTCCTTATACAAAAGAGAGGGATCACAGGGGTGTTGTGAAGGGTATGTGAAGTAATAAATGCAAAATACTCAGCAGAATTTCCAATAAAAGTAACTACTACTGGTTGGTTAAAGCTACAGTAGGCTTGGCCGTGGTCCACCAACGTTCATTACTTGTAATTGCATCTGAGCTACCCCTGATAGGCCATGGATGAACCTAAAGAATCTAGGCAATGAGAAATCTAATGATAATCAGCTGCAGAGAATAATCTTAAGTGTGGAAAGAAATGGTATCTTAAAAGCGTGTATGTTCTTTGAAAACACGGTATTCCCCTAAGGGTGAGATGTGTATCCAGTCTGTTCTCTATGTGGCAAAAAACACTGCCTGATGTGCTTAGTGTATGGGAGGTCATTCTTCCTTACAATATATTAATCTCTCAGCAAAAGATAACATTCTGCCTTGTTTTGCATTAGGGAATTAAATAACTAGGTGATTGTTGACATGAAAAAAATAGTACTGTTACAATATTGGATGTAATTATGCTATTTTCTAATTGGAGACCACTGCTTAATTTCAAAAGCATTTTTTCTTATTTTCTCACTTGTGAAATTGACATAAAACATTCACTATCCTGTAATAAACTCACTTTATTTCTCCTTATTTCTGAAAAGAAGGCCTAAACGTTAATATTACAGCCTAGAAGATGTACATAGGAGAAGGAAGTCACTTTTATGGTAGCAAATTAGTAGTTTTATTTGTTGATTCATTTATTTTTCATTGGAGGATAATTGCTTTACAGTATTGTGTTGGTTTATACCAAACATCAACATGAATCAGCCATAGGTTTACCCATGTCCCCTCCCACTTGAACATCCCTTCCACCTCCCTCCCCATCCTACCCCTCTCAACCCTGGCTTGAGTTCCCTGAGTCATACAGCAAATTCCCATTTGCTATCTATTTTACATATGGTAGTGTATGTTTCTCTGTTACTGTCTTCAAACCCCCCACCCTCTCCTGACTGCCCTCCCCTAGCCGTGTCCATAAGTCTGTTCTCTTTGTCTGTGTCTCCATTGCTGCTCTGCAAATGGGTTCATCAGGACCACCTTTCTGGATTCCATATATATGCATCAGTATGCGATAACTGTTTTTTCTGTTTCTGACTTACTTCACTCTATATAAAAGTCTCTAGGAAGTCTCTTTTTAGGTGCTGCACCAGAAAATTTCCCAACCAGGTGTGAAGTAGGCGTAATAGTTCTTACTAGGATACACAAGCACATTAAGACTCACTATGTTCCTCTTTTACTTTGTCAAACTCCTAATGGAATTATGGAGCAGCCCTGACTCAGCGTTGAAAGGCCTGGTTTTTGTCTCAGCTTCACTGTCAACCAAACATTGTGACCATGGGCATCAGTATCGTCCTCAGGTCCCCAGGTGTCACTGGTAAAATCAGGAGCTGAGTTTCAATTTGCGTGTTACTTTGGCAAGTTTTGCAACATGAATATGCCTGTATTCTAACTTGATTCTCTTTTAAGTTGTCTCATTTTAAATTTTTTTAAAGGAAATGTTCTATCATGACTGCAAATTAAAAAAAAAAAATTGATGCAACATCACAAATAGCAGGTAACCATAAAATGAATACATGAAAATAAAGCCTTGTTAATCCAAGATAGACAAGGTAGTCTGAAGATTCTGGGACACAGGCTTCTCTGTAAAAGGCAATTTAGAAAGTGCCAGAGAGGTGCTGGAGATATATTAGCACCAAACTGAAACCTTCTGGACCAGAGAGGCTGGAAGAGAGTTGAAGAGAAAATAATATCTCACCATGTGACTCACTGTTATTTAATGTTCTATGTATTCCCTACAACTTATCATTTTCTAGTGGAATGTATCCCATACTTTGGGAAGCACTCAACTAGGTTAGTTCAACAGCGTTCCACTGGCAAACATTTTGACCCCCAAATATTATCAAGTCATACAGAAAGGCAAACATGCTCAGATGGCGAGAAATTATCTTCCAGGAGAATTCATGATGGGTAGAGAAGTTTCTCTGCTGGGGAAATGTGGATTGGGCCACATCTCCTCTTGTGCAGTGAAGTTTGGAAACATGACCCAGAGCAGTGGAAGTGGATGACCTTCTCCCTGGGAATCCAAATTCGGGAGCCCACTGTCTGAACAAATACACATGTGAAGATACTGAATAAATGAAGAAAAATTTGCAGCCCCTCACTGTTGACTTGGGTTACTTCTATTATGTTAAATATGGAGAAGTTTATAGATTTTATGTAATATAAAGACCAAAAGAAGTTTATGAAATGTTTACAAGCCATAGAAAGCTTCGCCAGGTGGTGCTAGTGGTAAAGAACCGGCCTGCTAATGCAGGAAACAGACCCAAGTTTGATCCCTGGGTCAGGAAGATTCCCTGGAGAACGGAATGGCAACCCACTCCAGTATTCTTGCCTCCAGAATCCCATAGACAGAGAAGCCTGGTGGGCTACGGCCCATGGGTCACAAAGAGTCAGACACAACTGAAGTGACAGCATGCGCACATAAGCCATAGAAAATGGATTAAACTTGGATCCTGATCTTTTGCTACAGATTAAGCTGTTTGTCATGGAATTGTGTACTGACTGCTGTATTTGACATCCATCATATATTAAATGATTCTTACCCTGAAATATCAAAGTCGAGTGGAGGAGAGTTGGGAGCAAGAGGAGAAACCCACATCTGCTAAAAAGATCAAAGATTTGATCAGCAGGCAGGTGAGGGATAGTGTTTTGGAAGCAAAGGTGATTAAGATCCCCAGTGTAAGCGTGACTCTGTGGGACACTCATAACTCTTACTGAAGGGGAGGGAGCTAGCTGGACCAAGGTTAAACTAACTCTTCCTTCTCGTTAGGGATGTAAGGAGATTTATTAGGACACCAGACTAGTAGGTAGCCTGGCAGCTGAATATCAAGTCAGAGAGTTGAGTCCTGTGTAGGCTGGGGGTAGTGGCTACTTGGGGAGAGGTGTGTTTTGAGGGAATGCTTTCAGTCAGGACTTGGAGGCATGAAGATGGATGGGTTGGTCATAGACCTGCCCACTAGAGGAAAGGAGTTTCCATGAATTAGGGCAAAGGTTCAAGCCCTCTAAGTAACTGGCTGGAGTTGAGGGCCCACTTCAGTCTTTGAGATAGACTAGAGAGAGATTGTGGAGAAGGCAATGGCACCCCACTCCACTACTCTTGCCTGGAAACTCCCATGGATGGAGGAGCCTGGTGGGCTGCAGTCCATGGGGTCGCTGAGTCAGACACGACTGAGCGACTTCACTTTCACTTTCCACTTTCATGCATTGGAGAAGGAAATGGCAACCCACTCCAGTGTTCTTGCCTGGAGAATCCCAGGGATGGCGGAGCCCAATGGGCTGCCGTCTGTGGGGTTGCACAGAGTCGGACACGACTGAAGTGACTTAGCAGCAGCAGCAGCAGAGAGAGATTGGGATTGGAAACCAGTAGAGTGGGGACTGGTTATACATTCGATATGGCAGAAAGATGAGTCTACCATATAGGACTGGGTCCACCTATTGCTAGTGGCTGATGTGATGTGGGCATGGGGTGATTCCTAATGGGCCTCAAGCTTGACTTCTCCCTGGCTCAGGGTGTGGTGAGACTAAACTAATAGTTGGTATTCATGACAGGTGGCCCAGACTCTGATGGGACATGAGAATTCCTTAGTCACTAGTTATAATCTAAAACACATGTACTTTTGGGGGGGTACATATACAGTAAGACTAGCTAATGTTTACTTGAGCATTACTATATGCCAAGCACTGTGCTAAATAACCCCTCCACATACTTTATATCTTATAATTACAAAGCAACTTTAATAGGCAAGTGTTATCATTATTGAGCAAATAAATGAGAGAGGTTAAATAATTTGCCCCAGGTCACATAGGTGATAGTGGTAAAGTTGGAATTCTAATTTGAGTTGTGGCATCTGGATGGCCTGTGTTCTTAAACCTCTCAGGTATATCACCCCTGCAAGTCCTGAACCTCTCAGAATTGACCCTATTAGTTATGGGAGATAGGACCTAGGGGAGAGGAAAACTTTAGGCTTGACTGCCTTCTCCTGAAAGATAACCCATCTTGGCCCAGCAGCAGCAGATGGACTAGTGTCCATTTCTGTGGGGTTCAGAAAAGTGTTTTGCACTCCATCATCCCTGCCTCTTTGTGGGAGCCCATTTGGCATAAAGCAGGCTGCTTCTGCTTTTGTAGCTGGGCTGCCTTGACCATAAGTGGAAAATCCATTGCCTCTTACTGTGAGGAGTCTGCAGTGCTCAGCTCAGTTCAGTTCAGTCACTCAGTTGTGTCTGACTTTTTGCAACCCCGTGAATCGCAGCACGCCAGGCCTCCCTGTCCATCACCAACTCCCGGAGTTCACTCAGACTCACGTCCATTGAGTCGGTGATGCCATCCAGCCATCTTATCCTCTGTCGTCCCTTTCTCCTTCTGCCCCCAATCCCTCCCAGCATCAGAGTCTTTTCCAATGAGTCAACTCTTCTCATGAAGTGGCCAAAGTACTGGAGTTTCAGCTTCAGCATCATTCCTTCCAAAGAACACCCAGAACTGATCTCCTTCAGAATGGACTGGTTGGATCTCCTTGCAGTCCAAGGGACTCTCAAGAGTCTTCTCCAACACCACAGTTCAAAAGCATCAATTCTTCAGTGCTCAGCTTTCTTTTGGAGAAGGAAATGGCAACCCACTCCCGTGTTCTTGCCTGGAGAATCCCAGGGAGGGGAGCCTGGTGGGCTGCCGTCTGTGGGGTCGCACAGAGTCGGACACAACTGAAGCGACTTAGCAGCAGCAGCAGCTTTCTTTATAGTCCAACTCTCACATCCATACATGACCACTGGCAAAACTATAGCCTTGACTAGACGTACATTTGTTGGCAAAGTAATGTCTCTGCTTTTCAATATGCTGTCTAGGTTGGTCATAGCTTTCTTTCCAAGGAGTAAACAGAGTCGGACACAACTGAAGCGACTTAGCAGCAGCAGCAGCTTTCTTTATAGTCCAACTCTCACATCCATACATGACCACTGGCAAAACTATAGCCTTGACTAGACGTACATTTGTTGGCAAAGTAATGTCTCTGCTTTTCAATATGCTGTCTAGGTTGGTCATAGCTTTCTTTCCAAGGAGTAAGTGTCTTTTAATTTCATGGCTGCAGTCACCATCTGCAGTGATTTTGGAGCCCCAAAATAAAGTCTGGCACTGTTTCCACTGTTTCCCCATCTATTTCCCATGAAGTGATGGGACCAGATGCCATGATCTTAGTTTTCTGAATGTTGAGCTTTAAGCCAACTTTTTCACTCTCCTCTTTCACTTTCACCAAGAGGCTTTTTAGTTCCTCTTCACTTTCTGCCATAAGTGCAATACTACCTCAGTAGAAGAAATAAGCTGCACAACTTTACCCATTACTTTGAAAAATTGGTAACAAGCTCGGGTGAGAGAGGACAAAGCAAGTAGATCAGACATTGATATTGGGCTCTGTCATTGAGAACAAACAATGGCACCAAGGTTGGGGAAGAACAGAATAAGTGGGAATGGTTCTAGCAAGTGGCTGACACACATGCATGGGCCACTGAATCTCAGACCAAAACTAATTATCAATGGCAACACTGGACTGATTGCCCCGCAACCACCTGGACAGCTTAACCAGGTGTTCATTTTCACTACTGTACCGTTTCTCATCTTTATCAGCTACCCCAGCAAGAATGATGTATACAGTACAGACAAGTGCATGTGTGCATGCTCTGTTGCTGAGTTGTGTCTGACTCTTTGTGACCCTGTGGACTGTAGCCTGCCAGGCTCCTTTGGCCATGGAATTTTCCAGGCAACAATACTGGATTGTCGCCATTTCCTCCTCCAGGGGATCTTTATGATCCAGAGATCTAACCTGTGTCTCCTACATCGCCAGGTGGATTCCTTTACCACTGAGCCACCTGGGAAGCCCCACAGGCAAGTGACCACTTGAATAATTACAATCAGAAGCCTAACACGTAAGATTGTGTAAATTAATGTAAATCAGTGATTCTCAACCCTGGCTACACATCAGAATCACTTTGGGAGCTTTTAAAAACTATGAATGCTTTGGCTCCACCCCCAGATGCTCTGATTTAATCAGTGCTCAGGCATAAGTGGCTTTTAAAGCTCCCTGGGTGATTTTAAAAGCACAGTCAAGTTTGAGAGCCTTTGTGTGAATCATTCCAACTAAATTTTTCTTTGGTTTCTCTGGGAGGAAGCATTTCTCCCTAGCAGTGTTGTCTAGAAATGAGAATCTGAGTGAAGAGTCCTGCTTGTGGGCTGTGCTTGGGCATTTTCATGTTGGTTGTTTCTAATCACGTCTGTGCTGCACCAGCTCACTTGTCCCTTCTGTCATGTGGGTGCACCCACCACCTTGGCAGAATGCTAGACCCCATGAAAGAAAAGAGAGGGAAACAAGAGGATCTGTAATGCCTGGCAGATAGTACATCCTTATTGTTTTTTGAGTGAATGTGAGAAGAGAGGTGATGATCCATTCACTTTAGACTTTTACATACTCAATGTGATAGATTTTATATGTCAACCTGTTTGGGCACACGGTGCCCACAATATTTGGAAAAACTGTCAGCCTTAATGGTTGCTGGAACCAATTCCTTATAATAAACCCCGTACATGTACCTGTATACATGGACCTACACCACTGGTTCTTTGAGGAATGCTAACATATTTAATTCTTCATTGTCTATGAAAAATCAAATGGTTCGGTGTTTCTGTGAGAGTGTGCTTGGATTAGTTTACCATTTAAATTGATGGACTGAGTAAAGCAGAGTGCCCTTCCTAGGTGGGTGGCCCTCATTCCATCAGTTGAAGGCATGATGACAACAAAAAGGCTGACCCTCCCCTGAACAAGAGGGACTACTTGCTGGACTGCCTTTGAGTTGGGATAGAGACTTTTTCATGCCTTTAGTCCCAAACTGAAATGTTGGCAACTGCTGGATCTCAAATCTGCTAGCATTTAGTTTAAATTATACCACCAGCTCCCCTGGTCTTCAGCTTGCCAATTGCAGAAATTGGGACTGCCAGCCTTAATGGCTGCTGGAACCAATTCTTTATAAGAAATCCCATACATGTACATGCATACATGTATATGCACCACTGGTTCTTTGGAGAATGCTGCCACATTTAGTTCTTTATTGTCTATGAAAAATCAAAATGCTATTCATTTCATATCAGTATTTTCTGTAATAATTAGTGGTTATTACATTTTTTTATTCTCAACCTCTTCTAGAATGAATTTCAGGATGTAAAAATATTCAGTCTGACAAATTGATTGAAGAGCTCATGTGTCAAAACTGAGGTAAACACTTTGGATAGATAAATGAGACAAACTATCTGTCCCTCTTCAGCGTTCCCTCTTCTAAAGGGAGACAAATAATCATTAAAAAGTACAAGAGATTATTGGCATTTCAGTAGAAGAGTACACAGGTTACAGATGGGCTGGGAGTAGCTGTTTCACTCAAAGAGAGCTGAGGGAGCCTTCACTGTGCCGGCTGGAACCTCAATGTTGTGCTCGGTTGTGTCTGACTCTTTAGAGACCCCTTGGATTATATTCTGCCGGGCTCCTCTCTCCATGTGATTTTCCAGGCAAGAATACTGGAGTGGGTTGCCATTTCCTTTTTCCAGGGGATCTTCCCAACCCAGGAATCAAACCTGCGTTTCTTGCATCTCCTGCACTGGCAGGCGGATTCTTTATCACTAGCACAAGAAACCTCAAATTGATTTTATTTCCCTCATATTCTCTTGCATGACACAGGAAGTAGCTACCTCAGAAGTGGCCAGACCACTGAGCCGAGTATTTGGGACGTTAGTGCTAGACAGGCTTTTTATCTCCCCTAAGAATGACAGACATAAGAGGACTGGCACTGATGTTTCCTGAGTGAGTGCCAGAAACCATACTCATCCTCCAACTTGGAGAGGGCTGGTAAGGTGATTGATACAAGGCAATTGGGTGGCCATCAGTCTCAAGGGCACTTGATAGTAGAGGAGAGAAAAGAGGAGTTTCTAATATAAGAATTAGATGTCAGAGAATCTGAGAGCCAGATTTGTTCAGCAGTGGAGTTTGGAAATTCAAGTGACTCCAGAACTAAAGGCAATATGCCTCTACTCTGAATTTTCTTCTCTATCAGATAGTCACCAGATGACAAGTGACTCCCTGTTGGCTGATGCTAATCAGTAGGAGGGAACTGTATGATCGTTTACATTTGTCTGATCTGACTTGCTACAAGCACCGAAATGCTTGAAAAGTCCAAGTCCTTCTGAGGCAACAGACAACGGTGTCTTCAGGGGACTGCAGATGGAGGGCCTCTTTCATGGGAGGCTGCTGTCTCCCATCTCTCCTAACTGCACCACTTGCTTGCAATCATACGATAAGAGGTTAATAATTTGGAAGTGGGCAACACTGAAAAGGAACAGAAAAATATGCTTGTTCTAGAAGAAGGAACTTCTTTGTTTTCTTGTCAGCCTGAAAACATCTATTTTTGGAGCTAAGCTAGAGATGCTCATGATCTCTCTTTCAGCCTATCTTGTTAGAAATCACAGGGCTCAAAAAATTTTCCAAGAGTTTGTCATCAGAAAAGTTTCTGTCCCTTCTTGGTTATCTCTAATGGCTTATTATTAAGCACATAGGAACTCAGAAAGTGTCAGTTCCTTTTTCCTTTACTGACTAGCCTGTATACCCAGGCAAACCTCCTTAGGGCTCTTGTGTCTTCACTGCTTCTGGTCTGTGTCTTTGTCAGTGTGCCTGCTCCACTGCCACAAGTACTTGCATGTTCCATTGCAACCAGGGTATTTGTTGTTGAAAAAAAAAAAATCATGTATAAATAAACCTGCACAGTTGAAATCTGCTGTTCTAGATCACATATACTGGCAAAATGACTGGAAGTGTACTGAGAGACTGTCCTGGATAAGTAAATTGACAGTTTATTGTTTGACTAGTTGCATTTGTTTGCCAAAATGGAATAGTGCTCCAAACAGTCTATACTTTCTCAGAGGTAAAATTTGTATACTCACTACTAAACATTTCATAGGAATAGTCTCTTTTATTTTTTATTTTTCTTTTTTTAAAACATTTTAATTTTTACTTTATTTTGCTTTACAATACTGTATTGGTTTTGCCATACATTGATACAGGAATAGTCTCTTTTAATTTTAGCTACACCATAGACTGACTTGCTGGGAATATGACTCAGAGGATGAGAGCTGTGGAAAGAGGAAGGAACAAGAAATGAGAATGAGGTTTGAGATAGACAGCTGGATTTGAAGTTGATCTGACATTGTCAACAAATATAAAACACTGATGAAAGAAATCAAAGATGACACAAATAGATGGAGAAATATACCATGTTCATAGATTGAAATAATCAATATAGTGAAAATGAGTATACTACCCAAAGCAATCTACATATTCAATGCAATCCCTATCAAGCTACCAATGGTATTTTTCACAGAACTAGGACAAATAATTTCACAATTTTTATGGAAGTACAAAAAACCTCAAATAGCCAAAACAATCTTGAGAAAGAAGAATGGAACTGGAGGAATCAACATGCCTGACTTCAGACTATACCACAAAGCTACAGTCATCAAGACAGTATGGTACTGGCACAAAGACAGAAATATAGATCAATGGAACAAAATAGAAAGCCCAGAGATAAATCTACACACCTATGGACACCTTATCTTTGCAAAGGAGGAAAGAAAATACAATGGAGAAAAGACAATCTCTTTAACAAGTGGTGCTTGGAAAATTGGTCAACCACCTGTAAAGGAATGAAACTAGAATACTTTCTAACACCATACACAAAAATAAACTCAAAGTGGATTAAAGATCTAAATGTAAGAACAGAAGCTATAAAATTCTTAGAGGAAAACATAGGCAAAACAATCTCTGACATAAATCACAGCAGGATCCTCTATGACCCACCTCCCAGAGTAATGGAAATAAATCAAAGATAGACAAATGGGACCTAAATAAACTTAAAAGCTTTTGCACAATGAAGGAAACTATAAACAAGGTGAAAAGACAGCCTTCAGAATGGGAGAAAGTAATAGTAGGTAAAACAACTGACAAAAAATTAATCTCAAAAATATACAAGTAGCTCATGCAGCTCAAATACCAGAAAAATAAATGACCCAATCAAAAAATGGGCCAAAGAACTAAATAGACATTTCTCCAAAGAAGACATACAGATGGCTAACAAACACATGAAAAGATGCTCAACATCACTCATTATCGGAGAAATGCAAATCAAAACCACAATAAGGTACCATCTCACACCAAAGTCTACAAACAATAAATGCTGGAGAGGGTGTGGAGAAAAGGGAACCCTCTTAACACTGTTGGTGGGAATGTAAACTAGTACAGCCACTATGGAGAAGAGTGTGGGGATTCCTTTAAAAACTGGAAATAGAACTGCCATATGACCCAGCAATCCCACTGCCCAGCATACACACTGAGGAAACCAGAATTGAAAGAGACACATGTACCCCAATGTTCATCACAGCATTGTTTACAATAGCTAGGACATGGAAGCAACCTAGATGTCTATTGGCAGACGAATGGATAAGAAAGCTGTGGTACACTTATACAATGGGATATACTCGGCCATTAAAAAGAATACATTTGAATCAGTTCTAATGAGGTGGATGAAACTGGAGCCAATTATACAGAGTGAAGTAAGCCAGAAAGAAAAACACCAATACAGTGTATTAACATATACATATGGAATTTAGAAAGACAGTAATGATGACCCTGTATGCTGCTGCTGTGAAGTTGCTTCAGTCTTGTCTGACTCTGTGTGACCCCAGAGATGGCAGCCCACCAGGCTCCCCCATCCCTGGGATTCTCCAGGCAAGAACACGAGTGGGTTGCCATTACCCTCTCCAAGGCATGAAAGTGAAAAGTGAAAGTGAAGTCGCTCAGTCGTGTCCGACTCTTCACGACCCCATGGACTGTAGCCCACCAGGCTCCTCTGCCCATGGGATCCTCCAGGCAAGAATACTGGAGTGGGTTGCCATTGCCTTCTCTGATGACCCTGTATGCGAGACAGCAAGAGAGACACAGATATAAAGAACAGTCTTTTGGGCTCTGTGGGAGAAGGCAAGGATGGGATGATTTGAGAGAATAGCACTGAAGCATGTATATTACCATATGTGAAATAGATGACCACTCAAAGTTTGATGCATGAAACAGGGCACTCAAAATGAGTGCACTGGGACAACCCTGAGGGATGGGATGGGGAGGGAGGCGGGAGGAGGGTTCAGGATGGGGGACACATGTACACCCATGGCTGATTCATGTCAATGTATGGCAAAACCCACTACAATATTGTAAAATAATTAGCCCCCAATTAAATTAATCAAAATAGTAAAAGAAATAGACATTTCTATTCTAGTCAAATTGAGGATTATAACTCAGGAACTACATCTCAGAAAGCTCTGAGAATCATTCTGCATGTTAGAAGTCAAGGCATGGTTGTGTAAGTTTGAGACAGAGGGCTGTACATTAAATGATGTATTATTGACGTTTACACAATCCAAATCTAAATATCACTGTGGCCCCTTACAAGATTAAGAAGGAAAAAAAGACGAAGAAGGAATGTTATCTTTTAAAGTGTTGTCTTGCTGATGCTGTTCAACAGCTCATCTTCTTTATGGTTGAGCAGTTACTTCTACTGAAGGGGGTGGTTTGGTGGACACTCAATGCAGGTGCACAATGCACAGTAGTGGGGAGAGAGCAGGCCAAAGTGCAGAGGACATTTTTTAATGTTTAAATGTTCATATTTCATATTTTCATTTTTCCATAAAATATGAATTTTATTTCACAATATGTAGAACATGAAAAAACAGAATTTTAATAAAAACGACTTCATTGCAAACCTACTTCATCCTAACAAGTTAACAGGAAATTTTTCTTAAAGTCCTAAAGGGTGTTTGAGTAACGAAGGCTCGCAATGATAGCTGGAAGATAGCACAGCTAAGGTCTGAGCCATGATGACACCTGCCTCTAGGAGAAGTAATGTTATCTGTTGATAGAGAGTTAACTTTTTCATTTTGACAAGGAGAAAACCACTAGCTCTTTGATTTGGACTCCATGTCTTTAAAAAAAATTTTTTTTTTTTGAGTTTGGAATAGAGAAAGGTTTATTACAGGGCCATGCAAGGAGAAGGGTGGCTCATGTCCTAAGAATCTCAAGATTACTGAAAGCTTTTAGCAAAGCTCCTTTAAAGCAAAAGATGAAGAAAAAAAAAATAGTCCTGATATCCTGAGGGCCTTTGATTTTAATTTTTTTTCTGGTTTTAATCAGTTTTGGTGAGTTGAAATCAAAAGCTCTATACTCTTATTCTATATTTTTTAAGGGGTAAGAAAGAGATGCAGAAATTTTCCCCAAACCATGTGGGCCCCATCTTTCAATCCTGTGCAACTAGAGTGGATTCACCCCAGTGAACAGTGCTACCTGGGGTTGCTCAAGATGACACTGAGCCAGAGTATCTCTTAGAATTTACCCCTGGATGAAATCTTCATTTTATGACATACTGGCTTCAGTTTATTTTAAAAAAATATTTTGAGAAGTAGTAGAAAAGGGGAGTTTATTCTTAGAAAATATTTTGAAGTCAATAGTAAAATGTGCAATTGAGCTGCTATTGCTTTGGGTCATCTCTGTTACTCTATCTACTGTATGTACAATATTTTTACCCAAACAAGGATAAGTGTTTATATGTGATGAAGATGCTTCACAGCAGAACGTCGATATGAGCATCCAGAACTGGTGACTAAGACAACACACATTTTCTGTTGGAGGCAGCTGACCACAGTTGTCCACGCACAGCACCCAGAAAGAGTTGACAAGAAACCAGAAGAGAAGTGAAACTCTGGTAAACGTTGCCTGTGGTGGATAAATGCTTTATTAATAGGAACAAATCAGGGTTACAAAGCGACAGCTCTGTCTGTGAATCCAGATCACAACCCAGTCAGGCTAGGATGCATGTGCAGTAGCTGAGCAGAGTATCTCTGCAACATGACTCTGGAGACTTCTACAGAATTCCAATGGGCTTGAGGCGGTTTAAAATTGACCTTTACTGGAAGCCAGGCTGGTCTGATGAATAGGCTGCTTTTTATCTTGTGGCAGTTGGGGCTTGTGGCCAGGAACTTCCTTGTGGATATTCCACACCAAGCCACAGGTCTGGCCAATCAGAGTCCTCCAGTCTCATGACCATAGTGATACTATGAGAGACACACAACTAGTCTAGGCCAGTCACTGAAGTTGGGAGATGGGGGTCCTGTTCCTGGCAGGCCCTGAGCAAGAATGCATGATGGTCGTGAGAGGAGACTATCACCTGAGGAAAGCAGTGGTGCTAGACAGACACCGGTGGCAGATAACCACTCTAGGGGACATGGGATGACAACTGAGAATCAGGAAAGGGGAACAGAGAACAAGATTTCAGTTAGAGCAAGAAGCAGAAGGCACCAGTGTGCAAGTGGAAAGTAATTCACCCAACGGTGTTTGTGTTGCTGGGGGTGAAGGGTAATTTTGAGGAAATGATCACTTTTTAAGTCATGTAATTTTGTGGTATTTACATTTCCTACCATACTTAGATGTTTATACAATCAGAAAAACATACTCATTTCAGAAATATTTAGTAAAACCTATGTGTTTTATCATTTGAGATATAATGGTAAAGAAAACAACATGCCCCAAGGAACTTACTACAGAAGATTTAAAGGGGATTTCTATCATGCAACCCAGAGAGCTTTATGCTCTTCTATGGAATAACTGAGGGGCATACAGTCTGGACGTAAGAGCTAAATTATGTAACATGCCTAGTGCAGTGTGCATGTGTCCAAAAGAAATTATACAATGCATGCTAGCTCCATTTTGTTTTCCAAACACCTTCAAAATTCTTTGGATGCTAGTCATTCTTGAATTAAGAGAATAAGCACTGAATTATCAGGAAAATTATCTTTTGGAGGATCTGTGATATTGTTTGTTTTTCTTATGACATCAATTTCATTAAACACACTTAGAAAATGATCTGTTTGAAGGTGGAAGGTGTTATCTTCTTCTGAGTCTCAAACGCTTGAAGGAAAGCACAGATGGAAAAGAGAATGGTTAGGATTTTCCTAGGTCCAGGAAAGAGAAAGTATGTGAGACTAGAAGCTGCACATGGGATTTTTGCTTTGGTTTACTAATTTGGCAGCTTCTCTAAAGATCTTATGAAATTTCTCTAGGCTCATAGTGGTTTTTGCAACTCAAATCATTATTGAAGGCAATGTCCTAAAAGCTCATGCCTGAACAAAATCAAAAGATAAATTCTGCAGGATGTGCCTCACTTGCATTTCAGGGTGAGACCATGTGGAAACTTTAGGAGTAAACTCAACCAGGAGAGGGTGTTAACCAATGAGGGGTAGGTACAGAGGTGTGGTGAGAAAGAAAAGCACAAGGCAAATCCAGAGTTAACAAGAGGATGGCGAGCAGAGTTGGGAGCATCCTGAGGTCGGTCCAGTGGAATGACCAAGGCAACTAGTTAAGGTCTCAAGGTCTGTGTGGGCTCCAGAGAAAGCCTGGGGTATGCTTGAGAAGAGCGTTTTCTAGTGGTTCAAAGCTGCACATCCAACCCCATGCCTGAGAATAAAGAAGGTTTTGGGACTGGGGAGATAATTTTAAAAGAAATTCAGCGAGACTATTAAATAAAAATTAGAAAAATGCCCTGCCTGCAGTGTAGAAAATAGACTGGACTAGAGCTGGAGCAAGCCTAGTCTACAAGAAGTGTTTCTCCCTCATACGTACTCCTTATAAGGAAGACAATGCAACCACTTCTTTAGAAAGTCCTAATTATTTTGTCATAAAGTTTTTATCAGCTGTCAGATCTTAGGATTCTTGTTTGGAGAATGTTGGAAGCAATGTGTTTTGCTTTGTGGACCATGAGTTCCCAAGTCCAGCTCAAGGACAAGCCTAAACATTCCTGTATTTTATTTCTAAAACAGTGATTCTGTAACATAAACATGCTGTGGTACCCGATTTTTCATGCCATTATGACAAATGCACTTGAAAGAAAACATGACCTTTCTTAACCCCTTCCTCACCCAGATATACTCGCAATACCCCTGACTCTGGCTCTGTGACAAGTATATATGCTTGTGAGGATTAAATCATGAAGTTTTTCACCTAGATCCTGGCAGACAGTTAATCATCAAATGTGAGTTTAGCTGTCAGTTGTAATCAGCAGCATCACAGCATTATTCTTACCATCTGAATGCAACTCTAGCATGCAAACATCATAGTAGTGAGAAGTGTATTCCTTGAACCTATTCTTTCTCTCTTTTTTAAATTGGAGGGTAAATGCTTTACAATGGTGTGTTCACTTCTGCTGTACAACAGTGTGAATCAGCTATATGTATACATATATCCCCTCCCAGTTGAGCCTCCCTCCCACTCCTCTAGGTCATAACAGAGCGGTGAGCTGAGCTTTATGTGCTATACAGCAGCTCCCCACTAGCTAGCTATTTTATACCTGGTCGGTTATATATCTCATTCCTCACTCCAGTATTCTTGCCTGAAGAATCCCATGGATAGAAGAGCTTGGCGGGCTGCTGTCCATAGGGTTGCAAAGAGTCGCACATGACTGAAGCGACTTAGCAGTAACACTAGTGTATATATCTGAGTCCTAATCTCCCATTTTGTCTCTCCCCGCTTCTCCCCTTGTCTACAAAGTGGAAAATATATGGGGGTGGGGGTGGTACTCTCATCTTGGAAGTGCTTAGTGAAAGTACCCCCTTGGACTGGTGGGCAGGAGAATTCTGAAAGCACTGTCTTTGACTTGGTATTATTATGAAAGGTAGATTAGCTTCCATTCCAGGGGCCAAACCAGGAATAGCCTTTGGATAGTGACTGGGTCATGGTTAGTACCTCGACAGCTTTGTCTCACCCTCCCTGTTTTACCTCTTTACCCCATTTCAGCTACACTGCACTCCTTTAGCTCACGGGTCACTTCCTCTCTGGGAACATCCTCTGTACTGTCCCTCAGTGTAGACTCTCCTGCCCCCAGCACTTTATGTGGCCGGCTGGCCCTTCTCATCTATCAATTGTCAGTTTATCTTCCTTTCTCGGCCAGGTATTCCCTGAGAATCTCAGCAAAGCTGATCTCTCTCCTCTATCACAGAAATCTTTCTACCATGTTCATAGCACTTTTCTGAATTTGCAATTCAATATTTGTATTGCCTATTAAAAATCTGTATTTACTATAATGTTTAATGCAATGCTAATTTAAATATAAGTATTGTAAGTATTGTTGTTCGGTTGCCGAGTTGTGTCTGACTCTCTGCAACCCCATGGGCTATAGCACGCCAGGCTTCTCTGTCCTTTACTATCTACTGGAGTTTGCTCAGATTCATGTCTATTGAGTCAATGATGCTATCTAACCATCTCCTCCTCTACCACCTTCTTCTCCTTTTGCCATTAATCTTTCCCAGTTTCAGGGTCTTTTCCAATGAGTGGGCTCTTTGCATAGGTTGCCAAAGTATTGGAGCTTCAGCATTAGTCCTTCCAAAGAGTATTCAGGGTTGATTTCCTTTAAAATTGACTGGTTTTATCTCTTTGCTGTTCAAGGAACTCTCAAAAGTCTTTCCCAACACTGCAATTTGAAAGCATCAATTCTTCAATGCTCAACCTTTTTTATGGTCCAACTCTCACATCCAGATATGACTACTGGAAAAACTGTAGCATTGACTGTATGAACCTTTGTTGGCAAAGTGATGTCTCTGCTTTTTAATATGCTGTCTAGGTTTGTCATAGTTTTCTTTCCAAGAGGCAAGTGTCTTCTAATTTCATGGCTGCAGTCACCATCCACAGTTAGAGCCCAAGAAAAGATCTATTACTTCTACTTTTCCCCCTTCTGTGTGCCATGAGGTGATGGGATAATATAAATATTGCATATTTTCAGCTGAAGGGTTTTGAGACAGTCGCAGAGGCAGGAAGGTCACTCTGATCTTCTCCCCACACCCCTTTCTTTCCCTCCTCCCTCAGGGAGTATCAGTGTTAGTTACTCAGTCGTGTCCGACTCTTTGGGATCCCATGGACTGTAGCCCACCAGGCTCTTCTGTTCATGTGTTCTCTAGGCAAGAATACTAGACTGGGTTGCCATTTCCTTCTCCACAGGGAGTATCAGTAGGGAATAAAACCCTTGTGTGAGGATTGCCTTCCCTATAACATTCTTCCCTACAGAGACAAAGGGATGCCCAGGGGCATCCAAAGAGGCTTTTCTAAGTGTTCCCTGGTCTGCTACACTTAGGCCGTTGCTGGTGGCTCAATGGATCTCCAGTGCAGGAGACACAAGAGACACAGGGTCAATCCCTGGGTCCAGGAAGATCCCCTGGAGAAAGGAATGGTTACCCACTCCAATATTCTTGCCTGGAGAATTCCATGGACAGAGGAGTCCAGTGGGCTCCAGTCCAGGCAGTACAAAGAGTTGGACATGACTGAGTGCATTCATGCACAGACAGACACATACTACTGCACTTAGCCTCATACTCTTGGCCCTGTCATATTTCTAGAGTGAATATACCCTATTTAACCATTACTTCAGATCTTCAGTTCCTTAAGGTTCTCACTTGTAAAACTTGTATTATTTATTTCATATTAAATAATGTAAGCTTTTCTCCTAAGAATCCGTCTTTGTCAGCTTAATTCTCAGACCCAGCCAGGGACCTTGAAAGGGTTGAGGAAAACTTTTTCTTCCCCTACAATACCATACACTGAATGACTTATAAACAGCAGAAATTTTAGTTCTAAAGACTTCAAGTCTGAGATCAGGGTGCTAGTATATTTGCGTTCTGGTAAGAACCCTTTTTGGGTTGTAGACTGCCAGCTTCTCCATAGACTGTGTCCCTATATGGTGGTGTGCAGGGAGGAACAAGCTCTCAGGACTTTTATCAGGGCCCTAATCCCATTCATGAGGATTCCATCTCATGACTTCATCGGATCACTACAAACAAAGCTAGTGCAGGTGATGGAATTCCAGTTGAGCTATTTCAAATCCTGAAAGACGATGCTGTGAGAGTGCTGCACTCAATATGCCAGCAAATTTGGAAAACTCAGCAGTGGCCACAGGAATGGAAAAGGTCAGTTTTCATTCCAATCCCAAAGAAAGGCAATGCCAAAGAAAGCTCAAACTACTGCACAATTGCACTCATCTCACATGCTAGTAAAGTGATACTTAAAATTCTCTAAGCCAGGCTTTAGCAATATGTGAACCATGAACTTCCAGATGTTCAAGCTGGTTTTAGAAAACGCAGAGGAACCAGAGATCAAATTGCCAACATCTGCTGGATCATCAAAAAAGCAAGAGAGTTCTAGAAAAACATCTATATCTGCTTTATTGACTATTCCAAAGCCTTTGACTGTGTGGATCACAATGAACTGTGGAAAATTCTGAAAGAGATGGGAATACCAGACCACCTGACCTGCCTCTTGAGAAACCTATATGCAGGTCAGGAAGCAACAGTTGGAACTGGACACAGAACAACAGACTGGTTCCAAATAGGAAAAGGAGTACGTCAAGGCTGTATATTTTCACCCGGCTTATTTAACTTCTATGCAGAGTACATCATGAGAAATGCTGGACTGGAAGAAGCACAAGCTGGAATCAAGATTGCTGGGAGAAATATCAATAACCTCAGATATGCAGATGACACCACCCTTATGGCAGAAAGTGAAGAGGATCTAAAAAGCCTCTTGATGAAAGTGAAAGAGGAGAGTGAAAAAGTTGACTTAAAGCTCAACATTCAGAAAATGAAGATCATGGCATCTGGTCCCATCAATTCATGGGAAATAGATGGGGAAACAGTGGAAAGAGTGGCTGACTATTTTTCTGGGCTCCAAAATCACTGCAGATGGTGATTACAGCCATGAAATTAGAAGACGCTTACTCCTTGGAAGGAAAGTTATGACCAACCTAGATAGCATTTTAAAACACAGAGACATTACTTTGCCTACAAAGGTCCGTCTAGTCAAGGCTATGGTTTTTCTAGAGGTCATGTATGGATGTGAGAGTTGGACTATAAAGAAAGCTGAGCGCCAAAGAATTGATGCTTTTGAAGTGTGGTGTTGGAGAAGACTCTTGAGAGTCCCTTGGACTGCAAGGAGATCCAACCAGTCCATCCTAAAGGAGATCAGTCCTGGGTGTTCATTGGAAGGACTGATGTTGAAGCTGAAACTCTAATACGTTGGCCACCTGATGTGAAGAGCTGACTCATTTGAAAAGACCCTGATGCTGGGAAAGATTAAGGGCAGGAGGAGAGGGGGACCACAGAGGATGAGATGGTTGGATGGCATCACTGACTCAATGGACATGGGTTTGGGTGGACTCCAGGAGTTGGTGATGGACAGGGAGGCCTGGCGTGCTCTGGTTCATGGGGTTGCAAAGAGTTGGACATGACTAAAGAACTCAACTGAATCCTCTTTCCCTTGTGAAGTCCCCAATTCATAATACCATCACATTGGAGAGTACGGTTTCTGACATGAATTCTAGAGGGACACAAACATTCAGTCCAGAACACTTTATCTTTTTAGAGGGCAAAAATGAGAGCCACTTCCTCAGTGGGGGGTAATCAGATGATTTGGCCACCAGGGAGTCAGGATTTGAGTACCGGCTATTTAAAATAGGTGTCTGGGAAAGCCATGTGGTCCATTCCCAAGGATCTTGTGGCCCATGCGAGGTTATAGCATCCTCTGCTGGGAAAGGAAGCCCCTGGGACCATAAGGAGCTAAGTTCAGGTGCACACACTTTTGTGGAGAAGCAGAGTCTCAATTGGCCTATTGTCCAGACAACCTAGAATGAGCTCCCCAGGTCACTTCTGAATGATTATGCTCATACATCAATGTATTAGAATGAGGGGGATATAGTAGATACTCAGATGTTTTTTCCAGTACATGAAACAACTAATGAAGGAGCCTGGAGACTTCGTAGAAATTAGAGTTTGGGATTACTCATACCCCAGCAGCATATTATTCTGGAGTATTCATTAAGTAAATATCCTAATATATCTTTACAGGATACAAATTATCTCTGCTTATGGCACATAGCTTGAACATGAGGAAATTTCATGGTTTCCTAGGAACTCATAGTGACAGCCTCTTTCCCCCAGGGATCAGGAGAGATCCTGGAAGCCATGTCACGAAACAGCAGAATCCAGAGAAATAGTCTTGAATTATCTGACCCCAAAGTATCCAAACTTTCCAAAATGCCTGTAATGAAAAAGATGTGTGGAAGGTCTCCTTTACTTTCTGAATCTTGCCTGTTTGGCTCTTAGAATCCACATGGTTTCTAGATCCTCACAGGGCTGGCAGAATCAGTAAATAAGGCATACTTTGCCTAAGGGCACCTCAAAAATGGTTTTTCTATTACAGCTCATCTCATCAATAACTAAGATATCTCCAAGATCACTGGAAACTTGGAGATGAACAGAATCCTTTCACCCTGAGCTCAATCTCCTATAGACAAAACACCACAGCTTCCTAGAGCCAGTGATAGGGTACTGCCAAGTTAGCCCTTCGGGGTAACAGGAGATGGGGATCCAGGGAACCAGAACTGGAAAGACATGCAGGATAAGTGTCCATGGCGGGGGAGAGGGTAGAGAGGAGGGAGTAGGGGAATGTCTTTAGTCAAGAGGGTGATTTACAGAGAGGAGACAATAGCAGCCAACAGGAACAAAAGGAGAAAGAGACGCGGGGTGGGGGGAGGGGTCGTTTCATGGACGGAAATGGCTGAAAATAGAAATTAATAAATCAATCGGGATTCTCCAGCATATTCTCTGTACACCCTTTTTTTTTTTCATTCCTCCCTCACTGCTCATCAGCTTTCTCTACTTTCTGGTCGGCATGGAGGAGTAGGGTTATTCCGTGGTGGCTTTCTTTTCAGTTTTTAGCAGAACACTTCAAGCCGCAGCTGAGACTGTCAAGCTCTTTGATTGCTTTTCCAGGTTCCTTCAGAAGAGATGACTGGTCCAGCTTGGGTCAGAGGTCCAACCCCAGCCCAGTCACAAAGGGCTGAAGGTCTGGCTTATGTGGTAAACAGCTTCTAGAAGTCTATCCCTGTGGGTAGGCAGTTGTGGGGGCTGGGGAATACTGGTCTGATCAAGCCCTGGGCATCTATGTCTGGGGTGTCATTTCAAGCAGTAGATAGACTTATGCAGTGGAGAGAGCCGGGAAGGAGAAGACCTAGAGAGAACTTGATGGATAAGCTGCTATGCTTCCCAAGTTCTAGCTGTCTATATCACATTAAAAAAAAAAAAAAAATCTCTGTGTGAAAAGAGACTTACAGGAAGAAAAAACTGGAAATAGCTGCCTAGGATGAAAAACCTGTAAAGTAGGAGACTGGACAGAGGTTTCTCCTCCCCGCCTCCTTTAAAACTGCTTTATTGAGGTATGAGTGAATAGAAAAAGCCATACAGATTTACTGTATGCAACTTGATGAATTTATAAAGAAGTATATACCCATGAAAGGCTCTCAGATGGCTCAGCAGTAAAGAACCTGCCTGCCAATGCAGGAGAATGGGATTCGATCCTTGGGTCAGGAAGAACCCCTGGAGAAGGAAATGGCAACCCAGTCCAGTATACCCTCTTAGCAATTTGGGGGGAATATAATGCAGTGTTGTTAAATATTCAAAAGCAGAGACATTACTTTGCCGACTAAGGTCTGTCTAGTCAAGGCTATGGGTTTTCCTGTGGTCATGTATGGATGTGAGAGTTGGACTGTGAAGAAGGCTGAGTGCCGAAGAATTGATGCTTTTGAACTGTGGTGTTGGAGAAGACTCTTGAGAGTCCCTTGGACTGCAAGGAGATCCAACTAGTCCATTCTGAAGATCAACCCTGGGATTTCTTTGGAAGGAATGATGCTAAAGCTTAAACTCCAGTACTTTGGCCACCTCATGTGAAGAGTTGACTCATTGGAAAAGACTCTGATGCTGGGAGGGATTGGGGGCAGGAGGAGAAGGGGATGACAGAGGATGAGATGGCTGGATGGCATCACGGACTTGATGGACATGAGTCTGAGTGAACTCCGAGAGATGGTGATGAACAGGGAGGCCTGGCGTGCTGCGATTCATGGGGTCGCAAAGAGTTGGACACGACTGAGCGACTGAACTGAACTGATTGTTAACTATCTGACTGTATTTTTTGACATAGATTAATTTACTGGTTTGGGCAAGAACTTGGTTTTAACTGCCCTTATACCCCTTTTCATCCTTTCCTCTTCTCTATGACAAAAGGAACACATTTGAAGATGCTTTGGGTGGGATTAGAAGTGTCTTCTTGGAAATAGTCATTGTTCCTTCAGGGGCTTGCATGCAGTTTCTCCTGACCTCATTAACAATAGGCTCAACCAACCATGTTAGGCAAATCCTGGACTTACCTAAGACTTTCTTTAATCTCCTGGCCCTAGGTCTTTTCTACATAAAACTTTATTTCATCCTTTTTTTCTGTGACATTTGCTTTGGCTGTTATCTCCAGCAGTTAAACTATGTCAAAAGGTTTTTTGAAAAGTGAGCTTGTTGCCCTCATTGCCTCATTGTCATGAGAATAAAGAGAGACAGCTTCAAAGGCTGCAGCAGCTATTAAGACAACACTTTTTTTTTTTTTTTTCCCTTTTCCTGAATCTAGGCTGGTGAATCTTAATCAAAATGTTCTTTCTCATAACCTCCACTCATGCTTCTGAAGTGACTTTCAAACAATTTATTTTATTTTAGAATCTTTGTGTTTTATTTAAGTCACAATAGACATCACACATCAAATTTCGAGAAATACTTTTCCTTCATGGCCTCCCCAGGACAGTTTGAATTCCTCTCCTCGTACTCCAGTTTCTCCAACACAATTTTCTCCATTGCCTTGTTTAGTATTGTTTTTCACTGGGGTTTCCCCTTAAGACCAAGGAAAGAATGGAAGTTCTTAGAGGGTAGAGAATTCCCTAGAAGGTTTCTTCTCTAGGAATAAACACTGTGATGTCCACTTAATATCTTCCTTTTAAACCATTTGGAATAGGCACCCCTACTTTTATGAATAGAAAGGGGATTTATTATTAGAACAGAAAAAGATACAATATAAAAGAAATCGGACTTATGTAAACTGTAATCTTGGTGATACTTTAACTTAACTGCTATTCATCTTGGCCTTCTTTGGAGGCTCTTTCCATCCCTTGTGATCTGGTATCTGTCTTTGGGATGCAAAGTAGGATCAGAAGTAGAGTCCTGACTGGATAAAGTGGAGGTATATGTTCCCCATCCATGGAATTTGTGGGGCACTGTTTCACAGTCAGAAATGGAAAGTTTTAAGCCCATTATTGGCTAGAGATCTTGAACCATGTTTGTCGTAAGTGGAAAATAAATTGCAGTTGCAGCAACAGGGACATGTAACAGAGGCATGCAGGTGTCAAAAGCAAATATCTTCAGTGGCCTGGACATTTTTTACAAGGGAGGAAAATGGGAGGCTCTAGGGGGCAAAATCAGAGATGAAGTAGACCTTAGGAAAAGTCTTGAGGTGCACGGAGTATCCCTTTTCTAAGATTACTGATTACTTTGTCATTGATGCTGAGCTAGTTTTCTAGGTTTGATCTGGGACAAAGGAAGCTGTGATATGATCATGCCAATATGAGCAAAAGGTCTCCTTCCAAAAACATCACTCATGCCTCCTTAGACACCTTCCACTCTCCTTTCCTTCCCTAAGTTTCAGGAAGTCTTGTCAAATATTAATACTATTCCCAAGAAAGAAGCTTATCAACTTGACTATACCAAAGGCAAAAGTTTTGCCTCTCCCTTGTCCCTGACCCCAGGCATTTGTCATTTAATAGGAAAATTTAGGCCAGAGAACCATGGAACCTGAGAGTCTCCATATTTCAAGTTTTCTTTGGCTAACTGCCTTTCTCTGTTTTCCATGTGCCAATATGGAAACATATGCTGTTTGAAGTTTTAGCTTTTTTTCTTAGCAATTTACTTGCTGCTTTGGTCTACCATTTTTTCCCCATTAACAGTTTAATTAAAATAGACTACAAAGTTAGAATTTGATAAGTCAGATAACAAGCCTGCTGTTACACATAGAAGCGATTCTTCTACACAGCTGCCACCCTAAAGATAATGAGCTCCTCTTTACATATGTAATCCTCTTAGTGCCCTGTCTACCAGCTTGGTCTTGTCGGGGAGACTCAGCATCTCCATGGGTTCTGTGGTCAATGCCATCTCTTAACTCTAGACCTATCTCTCAGTGGCCTGTCCACTCTACACTTCTAGGTAGGGAAACATCAACAGGGCAGTGCTGGTTCATAGGTAAATATTGGGTAGTTCTCGGTTCTAAAAGCCATCAGATGCTTCTGTGGTATAAAATACCAAAAAGGAGACAGGCATCCAAAATGAAAAGAGGCTGGGATAAAAGAAAGGAGGTAGCCAGAGATTAATGGAAATTAAAAGGAACTATAGAATTCCCTGGTATCTTAGTAAAACAGAACCCAGTGGTTCTCAACTCAGTCTACACTAGTGAATCACCTACTTAGAAGTACTTCTTGAAATACTTATGCCTCAGCCCTGTGTTCATGGGTTCTGATTCAACTCAGGTTGAGGCCTGAGTATTGAAAAGTACAGCCAGATTTGAGAACCCTTGATTTAAGATCAAAAGAGTCTTCAGAGTTTTCAGTGTTTTCAGAAATGGTTCCTCAAGCTGAGGGAATTAATAAGATTTTCTTTCTTGCCACATAAGTGTGGACTCTTAATGGAGAAGGTCCTAGAATCTGATTTTTATAGAACCCTCCCTGATACTAATTCAGATAGTTCATGGACCATCCTTGGAAAAATGGAAAGAGGAGAGTTTCCTTCCTATGTACTAATAGTTGATGATTCAGGTCAGTCTCTCAGTCGTGTACCACTCTTTGCGACCCCATGGACTGTTGCCAGGCCTCCCTGTACATCACCAACTCCCAGAGCCTACTCAAACTCATGTCCATTGAGTCAGTGATGCCATTCAACTATCTCATCCTCTTTCATCCCCTTCTCCTCCCACCTTCAGTCTTTCCCAGCATCAGGGTCTTTTCCAATGAGTCGGTTCTTCACGTCAGGTGGCCTAAATATTGGAGCTTCAGCTCCAGCATCAGTCCTTCCAATGAATATTCAGGACTGATTTCCTTTAGGATGAACTGGTTGGATCTCCTTGCAGTCCAAGGGACTCTCAAGAGTCTTCTTCAACTCCACAGTTCAAAGCATCAATTCCTCGGCACTCAGCTTTCTTTACAGTCCAACATCCATACGTGACGACTGGAAGAACCGTAGCTTTGACTAGACAGACTTTTGTTGGCTAAGTAATATCTCTGCTTTTTAATATGCTGTCTACGTTGGTCATAGCTTTTCTTCCAAAGAGCAAACGTCTTTTAATTTCATGGCTGCAATCACCATCTGCAGTGATTTTGCCCCCAAATATAAAGTCTGTCACGGTTTTTACTGTTTCCCCGTCTATTTGCCGTGAAGTGATAGGACCAGATGCCATGATCTTAGTTTTCTGAATGTTGAGCTGTAAGCCAACTTTTTCACTCTCCTCTTTCACTTTCAACCAGCGGCTCTTTAGTTCTTTGCTTTCTGTCATAAGAGTGGTGTCATCTGCATACCTGAGGTTATTGATATTTCTCCTGGCAGTCTTGATTCCTGCTTGTGCTTCATCCAGCCCGGCATTTTGCATGATGTACTCTGCATAGAAGTTAAATAAGCAGGGTGACAATATACAGCCTTGACATACTCCTTTCCCAATTTGGAACCAGTCTGTTGTTCTGTGTCCAGTTCTAACTGTTGCTTCTTGACCAGAACACAGATTTCTCAGGAGGCAAGTCAGGTGGTCTTGTATGCCCATCTCTTTCAGAATCTTCCAGAGTTTATTGTGATCCGCACAGTCAAAGGCTTTGGCATAGTCAATAAAGCAAAAGTAGATGTTTTCCTGGGACTCTCTTGCTTTTCTCGGTGATCCAACAGATGTTGGCAATTTGATCTCTGGTTCCTCTGCTTTTTCCAAATCCAGCTTGAACATGTGGAAGTTCTTGATTCACGTACTGTTTAAGCCTGGCTTGGAGAATTTTGAGCATTACTTTGCTAGTAATGTAGTGTGTGAGATGAGTGCATTTGTGCAATAGTTTGAGCATTCTTTGGCATTGTCTTTCTTAGGGATTGGAATGAAAACTGACCTTTTCCAGTCCTGTGGCCACTGCTGAGTTTTCCAGTTTTGCTGGCATATTGAGTGCAGCACTTTCACAGCATCATCTTTTAGGATTTGAAATAGCTCAGCTGGAATTTCATCACCTCCACTAGCTTTGTTCATAGTGATGCTTCCTAAGGCCCACTTGAACTTCACATTCCAGGATGTCTGGCTCTGGGTGAGTGATCACACCATTGTGGTTATCTGGGTCGTGAAGATCTTTTTTGTACAGTTCTTCTGTGTATTCTTGCCATCTCTTCTTAATATCTTCTGCTTCTATTAGATCCATACCATTTCTGTCCATTATTGTGCTCATCTTTGCATGAAATGCTCCCTTGGTATCTCTAATTTTCTTGAAGAGATCTCTAGTCTTTCCCATTCTATTGTTTTCCTCTATTTCTTTGCATTGATCACTGAGGAAGGTTTTCTTGTCTCTCCTTGCTGTTCTTTGGAACTCTGCATTCAGATGGGTATACCTTTCCTTTTCTACTTTGCCTTTCATTTCTTTTCTTTTCTCAGCTATTTTTAAGGCCTCATCAGACAACCATTTTGCCTTTTTGCCTTTCTTTTTCTTGGGGATGGTCTTGTTCACTGCCTCGTGTACAATGTCACGAACCTCTGTCCACAGTGCTTCAGGCACTCTGTCTGTCAGATCTAATCCCCTGAATCTGTCACTTCCATTTTATGATCATATAATTGTTTATGATGAACATGTTTTATTTCAGCTTCATAAGAAGCCTATGAGGAAAGCAGTATCATCCCATTTAACAGTTAAGGGAGCTCTCATAAAGGAGATTAAGTAACTTGTGCAAGAACTCAGAGTAAGAGTAAATAGCAAAGTCTGAAATCAAACATGGATGTTGAGTTGAAATATTCAGGACAAGGAAAACTTTAACCATGAATTCACTTTCTTGTACTGTTTCATGCTTCCTGTTGGCACACTGGGCACACTGACTGAGCCCCAAAGGTCATCAGCTTGTGACTCAGAGGACAGAGGAGGGGACCTGGCTGAGAAGCAGAAACACAACCATTGACATAGCTCCATCCAGGCAGGTAGAAGTTCTGGGGAAGTGCTCTGGTCAGAAAGCTGGCCCAGGGCTGCAAGTTCTGCGAAACTGTAAGCTTAGTCATCCTTGCATGTAAGAAAAAGCCAATCATTTTAGAGAAAGTTAGAAAGCCTCACAGGTATAGTTTTTGCTGTTTTTTTCCTGCTGTGTTTCAACTGTTCATCCCAGTAAGGAAATACACCCTCTACCAGTAAAGAGCATCTGAAAGCTCCGTAGTTACTAACTTGTGGCTATAAAAGCAGTGGGCAGAAGGGTGGCATTGCCAGAGCTGTGAAGGATTATGGATGGAGAAGGGAGGGAACTCACAGTAGTGATCTGGTCTTGGCTGCTTCTGGCTTCTGTTAGTCATTTTTTCTCTGTGCCTTATCAGAAGGGACCATCTCCCCTGAATTCTACACGTTTCAGCTGAAAACAAATACAGCTCAGCTGTGGTTCAAGGTTCTCTGAATTGTGGACTCTATCCCACTGCTTGCTGGCTACTTTCATATGGGCGCCTCAGAGTGGGTTAAAGAGGTTCATCTTCTAGCATGTTCTCAATATCAGAGACTCCTTCCATTTTCTCCTCAAGGGGAAACAGAGCATCTCCCCTTCTCACCTTAGAGCTAATTTAGTGCCAAGTTCTAGGGCTGTATTCTTATAGGTCCTTGTTGGATCTGACCACTGCTCCCTCTTCTCATTGTCACAGAACTCTATTACAGTCTGCCTGGACCCCAGCGGGAGTCCTTCTTTCATTGCTTTTCCTGTGTCCATGCGTGCCCCACACTTCCATTCTGCCATTGTGTCAGACGAGCTAACTTTAATGTTAAACATGTAGATTTCTATAAAACTGCTTTTCGAATAAAGATCAAAACCTCTGACTTGGCTGATCAGGCTTGGCCCTGCCCACTTCCCCAGCTGCCTCCTCCTTGTTTTCTCAGTCCCATTCACAATGATTTCCTTTGATCTCTTGAATGTTTTATATTTGTTCCTCCTTTGGGGTCTCTGTACTTGTCTTCCTAATGCTGGTCCTCCATCCCCTTTGCCGCAGTAATGCTTCCTCATCTTTTGAATCTCTGCCTAAATACTGTCTCCATTGTGTCCTTTCCTGCCCTTCAAAACCAGCTTGCATCCTCCAACAGTGAGCCCTGCCTTCCTGCCTACAACTTCCAACTGCTTATGTGAACATGCAGGGCCAGGGCAGGGGCTCAGCCTGTTCTGTCAACACTTTATCCCCATCATAACTCTAGCGACCAGCAGGAGGTACTCTATTTGTAAAGGAAGAAATAAAGGCATATTAAATGATGCTCCCCCCCCATTGTTACACAAACACATTTGCATTTTATCCATTTGGGCTACAGCCTTGAGAACTTCAGTTACTCATGTTTTGATATGAACACCTGGCTAGAATGGAAAAGACTCTGATCATAGACTGCTTCCTAAATACCCTCTACTATTCTATCCCCCGTGATCCTATTAAGGATTTGATGAAGTGGGTAGGGCTGCTGTAACTGTCTGCAAAAGAGGGACCTGGAGGCCAGTGAGGTGGACTGTTGGGTGCAAGGTCAGACCAAGATGAGGCCTGAAAGGGGAGAGAGTCCTAATTAGGATTTCTTTCTGGCACAAGGGGTGATGATGTTAGTAATTTCAGGGCTTTGAATAAACTGATTTCGAGGTACCATAAAACGCTATTAGGTAGTATAATGATGATCTTTCCTTGGCAGATGAGGGGGTAAGTGACTCAGTGTCCGTGAAGTTCAAAGGGAGCTAGGCTCTGGGCTGCAAGCTCTCTGCTCCTCTGTCTCACCTGCACTCATAGAAGTTCCTGGCTTCCTAGGTACCATTTCCATCATGTGGAGGAAAAAGAAAAACTTCAATAAAAATGTTTTTATTTGCTCTTCACTCCTTTTGTGATTCCCTGTTTCCTTTGTACCACATCCTGTTCTTCGTGGGCCTCTTCATTCTTCATGGAAGGCAGAAAGTTGGGTTGCTGTTGAAGGAATAGCCACAATAACAAACTCAAACCTTGCTGAAGAGCACCTCTGAAACCATGTCCACATGCTTTTCCCATTGAGCATGTGATGGTCTTTTGTAAAGAAGATGCTCAGGTTGTCTCTTTTCCAGTCTTGAGTAAGAAAAACTGCCAATGATATTATGTGTGCTGGGTTGAAGGTATCTTAGTTGTTCAGGTAAGCTCATTGGTAAAGTGGAAAATGTTCTGAGTTTCAATTCACTAGACTTGGCGTTTAAGCCCTGCTTTGTCATTTAGTCGTGCGATAAATAGCAAGTCACATGACCTCTCTGAACCCATGTCTCTTCATCTATAAAGTGAGATAATAGCTTTGCCTTGTGAACAGTCGTCGTGAATTGTAAAGCATCTTTCTATCATAAGGGGATTGTAGTGTTGTACTTCTTTTAGGAAAAGGAAAGAACATAAAATAGAACATTTTCATTAATACTTTGAGGGAGAGTGCTAAAGAAACAGACTCTTCTCTCTAATTAGGCAGCTGGTGCCATTGAATACATTAGGTTTCCTAGTGGCCAGTGTGTGATGGGACTCAAGGCAGGCAGAGGTGGAAAGAGGCAAAGAGGACAAAGTGAACAATTTCTCTTTAGGCTTTGAGTTGAACAGGCTGGAATGGCTAGAGTTGAGGCGACACATAAAGATGGTTACTGTTTGTCTTTTCTCAGTAATCCTTAGGGAGAGAAAATTGATTTTTTCTTATGTTTCAATTTAAGATTATTGACAGTGTCAGCCAGAAACACTGTTGAAGATATTTCAGGGCTCTCTGGGAAATGGGCCATGATGAACCTGTAAGCTCAGGAGGGCAAGGTGGCCTCACTTAACACTAATTTGCCATTTTGTTCCTAGATCTAAGTTAGAATGATGGGAAAGATACCCAGAGTCAGAGATATTTAGAAATCTTAGCCTGGGGACTTTCACTGCCCTCCTGTGTTTATGTAGTATAAAGCACCAGAGTTGAAAGACGGCTTTTTATGGTTAGGGGAAAAAGTTATAACCACCTAACTAACAAAGCATACTCACCAGTTCATATTAGGTATTGTTGTTGTTGCTAAGTTGTGTCCAACTCTTTGTGACCCCATGAACTGCAGCGTGCCAAACTTCCCTGTCCTTCACTATCTCCCAGAGTTTGCTTAAACTCAAGTCCATTGCATTGGTGATGCTATCTAACCATCTCATCCTTTGTCACCCCTTTCTCCTTCAGTCATCAATTTTTCTCTGCATTGGGGTATTTTCCAATGAGTCAGCTCTTTGCATCAGGTGGTTAAAGTATTGGATCTTCAGCATCAATCCTTCCAATGAATACTCAGTGTTGATTTCCTTTAGGATTGACTGGTTTGATCTCCTTGCAGTCCAAGAGACTCTCAAGAGTCTTCTTCAGCACCACAATTCAAAAACATCACTTCGTCTACACTCAGCTTTTTTTATGTTCCAATTCTCACATCCATAATGACTACTGGAAAAATCATAGCTTTGAATATATGGACGTTTGTTGGCAAAGTGATGTCTCAGCTTTTTAATACACTGTCTAGGTTTGTCATAGTTTTTCTTCCAAGGTGCACGTGTCTTCTACTTTCACGGCTGCAGTCACATTTGTAGCGATTTTGGAGCCCAAGAAAATACAATCTGTAATTGTTTCCACTTTATTTCCTTCTATTTGCCATGAAGTGATGGAACTGGATGCTATGGTCTTAGTTTTTTTAATGCTGGATTTTAAGCCAGTTTTTTCACTCTCCTCGTTCATCCTTATCAAGAAACTCTTTAGTTCCTCTTTGCTTTCTCCCATTAGGGCTGTCTCATCTGCATATCTAAGGTTGTTGATATTTCTCCCAGCAATCTCGATTCCAACTTGAGATTCATCCAGCCCAGCATTTTGCATGATGTGCTCTGCATATATGTTAAATAAGCAGGGTGACAATATATAGCCTTGTACTCCTTCTCCAATTTTGAACCTGTCCATTGTTCATGTTCAGTTTAACTGTTGCTTCTTGACCTGCATACAGATTTCCCAGGACGCAGGGAAGATGGTCTGGTATTCCCATCTCTTTAAGAATTTTCCACAGTGTTTTTGTGATTCACACAGGCAAAGGCTTTAGCGTAGTCAGTGAAGTGGAAGTTGATGTTTTTCCTTTTGAACTGTCAGATGTGGAACAATGCCTGGCACTGTGGTCATCTTGATGACAGGCGCTGTCTGGGAACAGGCTGGACCCAGATGAGGGTCTTAGAGGACACAGAAATACCTGCCAGTGTATTCTCCTATGCATTAGTACAGATTCATTTTCAACTTACACCATAGATGGGTCCATGAGACAGCCTCACTGGTAGCTGATGTTTTTCTGGCTGTTTCCATTCATCATCTAGTACTGTGGTTCTCTCATTGCTCCAGGTCTAAGATGGAGGTTTGGTAGTTTGCTGCCCGTGAGACCAGATTCATGTTCCTCAAACATTTGCTTAGCCTTTGCTAATATTCTGAGCCCTTCCCTGTATATTAGCTTATTACACTTGTTTCATTCAGTCTTGGTGGTGGTTTAGTCACTAAGTTGTGTCCGACTCTTAAGACCCCATGGATTGTAGCTTGCCAGGCTCCTCTGTCCATTTGGGATTCTCCAGGGATTCTCTGGGATTCTCCAGGCAAAAATGCTGGACTGAGTTGCCATTTCCTTCTCCAGAGGATCTTCCTGACCCAGGGATCGATCCCAGGTTTCCTTCATTGCAGGCAGATTCATGAAGTCCTGCAAGGTGCCTATTATGATTTTGTTCTTTCTGCTGAGAAAACAGGCTTAGAGGTGATTAGCTAATTGCCTAAGACCGATAGGTAGTGCCTAAGGCCCCGTCAGCTAGTGTTCTCAAATGTGCCTAAGTCTTTGCAAGTTAATTCCTGTGCACTCTTCTTAAGCCCCAACTGCCCAGTGGATGACACTGACCTTGTCAGGATATTCTGTGCAATTCAACTTTGTGGAGCAGAAGATGGCAGAGGGGGCTCTCCATCTCACCTGAGTTCCTTTCTCCAAGCTTGTTCACTGATCTTTAGACTATAAGGTGTTCTTGAGGTTGCCAACTCCCAAAGCCTCCAGTCTCCTGGCTCATTAAACATGCTGCTTTTGTGAGAAGTCACTTTCTACACATCTGTTGTCTTCTGGTTCCAGCATTGCACTGAGGATTGAACAGTGAATAAAAGCTAACAGCCATGCTCTCAGGAAGTTTTTTTAGTATAGGAGACAGCAAGGAAATACTGTCATATCAGAGCAGTAATAATCCCTCTAGGAAGCAAAGTAGGATATGAGGGTTATGAATGATAAGATACAGTGTTAGATGGAGAGAATAGACGAGACATCTCAGAAGAGGTAGTATTTGAGATGGAACTTCAGTAATACGAGCAGTAAGTCTTATGGACACCTGGAAGGAAAGTGTCAGAGGAAACAGGAAGTGCAAAGGCCCGGAGGTAGAAACACGCTAGATGAACAAGAAGGCTGAATGACTGGAGTGGGTGAGGGAAGAGTGAAAGAAAACAAGAGAAGATTGGTATCTGGAAGAAGTGGACACAGCACTCAGATTGTGGTAGGGGGCTTTGGATTTTCAGTGTGATGGGGAATTCCCTGGAGGGTTTTTGAGCTAAAATGTGATACACTGTTTTAAAAGGCGCCCACTGAGTGACTTTACTTTCACTTTTCACTTTTATGCATTGGAGAAGGAAATGGCAACCCACTCCAGTGTTCTTGCCTGGAGACTCCCAGGGATGGGGGAGCCTGGTGGGCTGCCGTCTGTGGGCTCACACAGAGTTGGACACGACTGAAGCGACTTAGCAGCAACAACAGCAGCATATTGGTAACAGACTGTGGGTGTGTGGGGGTGAGGAGTATCAGTAGAGTAGCCTAGCCAATTAGGAGGCTGCTATAGCAGACCTGGTTAGGCACATTGGTGGAACTATGCTGTCAGAAGTGGCTGAATCTAAAATCTATTTTGATGGTAGAGAAGTTGTATTACAAGATGGAGTGAAAGGAATGCTATAATCGAGATAGAATGTGCTCTGAGGGAACAGGAAGGTGAATGATTGATGCTAACTTTGGTCAAAAGACTATAAAATTCAGGGGTTGAGAGGGGAAGTGGCCAGGGATCTGAGCTTTAAAAGAGATCCTTCAATTCATGTTCGTGTCTGGTCATGGTCAGTTTCCTGAGATTTTCCCCTTGCCCTTTCCCCCTCTGTGACTGTTGGCTTCTTTGTATTTATAGCTCCAGAATTGAGAAATCCTCCTTCAGTCTAGAGGCAGGGGTGGAAGAAGCATGCTTTTCTCTCAACAGTTAAGACCATATGCCAAATTAGAATGGAGATCCAAGACTATTTTGCCCTGTGGCTGTAATCATCAGGTCTCAGAGTGAACCTTCATTTCTCAGTGACTCATCAAAGCCAGGACAGTGAGGGAATTTGTGAAGTCTTTGTAACACGAAACTTGTGAAATCCCCTAACCCAGGGAGCTTGGGCTTGGGGCCTAGAGGTCTATTAAACCTTGCTCTGTGGGCCCCCTGATAACTTTCCGACCTGCTTTTTGCTGTTCAGTCACTAAGTCATGTCCAACTCTTTAGGATCCCATAGACTGTAGCATGCCAGGTTTTCTGTCCTCCATTATCTCCGGGAGTTTGCTCAAACTCATGTTCATGGAGTCAGTGATGCTATCTAACCATCTCACCCTCTGCCACCTCCTCCTTTTGCCTTCAACCTTTCCCAGCCATCAGGGTCTTTTCCAGTGAGTTGGCTCTTTGCATCAGGTGGCCAAGTATTGGAGCTTCAGCTTCAGCAACAGTCCTTCCAATGAATATTCAGGGTTGAATGAATATTCAGTCCTTTAGGACTGACTGTTTTGATTTCCTTGCAGCCCAAGGGACTCTCAAGAGTCTTCTCAAACACCACAATTTTAAAGCATCAGTTCTTCAGCACTCACACTTCTTTACGGTCTAGCTCTCATATCCATACAGGACCACTGGAAAAACCATAGCTTTGAATATATGAAGCTTTGTCGCAAAGTGATATTTCTGCTTTTTATTATGCTGTCTAGGTTGGTCACAGCTTTTCTTCCAAGGAGCAAATGTCTTTTAATTTCAGACCTGCTAGGGAAGAGCATTTCCAGGCACTACTCCTTAGACTGAGGTAACTTCTCTGAGTGTGTGTTTCTGTCCTTCAGGACCCTTTCACCTGGTTCACCATTTTCTCAGGCTTGACTAAACATCCCTTTGTGATATAGATACAAACATCATCAGGACAAAAGGCTTAAGATTCCAGATGCGCTCAGTCTATCAGGGCCCTGATAGACTCTCATGCAGAGTTATTCTATTAACAAATCTGTTTACAATGTCAATGCTTCATGCAGAGTATGAATATTTTCCTATATTGCCAAGTGCCATTAGCTGACATTGATAGGAGAGACTCCTATTTCGGGAGAAATAAAAGCCGTCTGTCTGAACTCTCCTTGGAGAACTTGTCAACTATTAGTAAATTTATTGTCAGTTATAAATGTGTGTATCCTGAACTGGACTTTAAGCAATTGGAGAACAATGTGTCTTACTCATATTTTTTTTTCTTCCAGGATTAGAATAGTCATGATCAGACCATGCTTCTTTTTTTGTAAAACAATCGGAAAACATTATACTGTAATGTGCGCATCCGACTATTAAAAAAAACAAACAAATTTACTGATGCCATAATTTAACCTGTTTCATTGGGATAAGCTAATATTCAGTGCTACTTAGTATAATTTCAAATTTGAGCTTTTAATTATTTTTGCTCCATTTGTAGAAACTGATGCAGAATTCTAAATAGCACATGGCATTAAATGGCATTTATTGTTCCATAAATCTTGATACTCAAAAAGGAATGCTAAGTAGGCAAGCAAAACTCTAAAACAATGAACAGATAAGCTCACTTCTTTCCCAAATATTTGGTTCAGAAAACACGTGGTCATACAAAAACAAAAGGAAAAGGACAGAAAGGAAATCTCTCCTGCTTTAGGATCTATACGAATTATGGATATTTTCAAACCAAAGATGGCTTATTTAGAGATAGTACTTTTTCATATCAAGTAACCCTCTTTTTGAATAAAACATGGCAAAGCTTCAAGCTGAATATTTGTCAAGTTGTTTAAATTTTCTGTGCCTTAGTTCCTTTAGATAGGAAATTGAAAACATAGTTACAAAGTTATTGAAATATTCAACAAGATGTAACTGTAAAAGAATTTAGTACTGTGCCTGAATTCACAGTGAGCACACAAACAGGAATATTACTATAGTATGATAAGTGCTCAGTAACTTTATATTGCCTGGAAGAAGAGTTGTTGGGGAAGAGAGGTGTGTTGGAGTAAGTGAAATCCTGTGATTGTCACAGGGGAATGGGCAAGAGCTAGTGACTTTCATTCCAGGTCCATTCCTTTCCTAATAGGTCAGGGCTGGGGCTGTGATTGGTGTAAAATGTCAAGGTTTGCTTTGGATGTGCCAAAAAATAACAGAGCAGTAGTCTATGAAGGGGATTGCCAAATGTTGAGGACCTCCTCCTTGCAGTATTGAGGTAGAAATTGCTGGGCAGTCAGTGTAGGACTGTGAGACCTCAGTCTTGTTTTCAATGAACATCTCACTCCATTAACCTTGAGCTAATACTGTTTGTCCCAAATTCCTGGAATGTGTCCTTGGACTGATAAATTATCAGATCCAAGGAAGTGTGGTAATTAACTTCCGTTCCATATGCCTGTGGGAAAAACAACTGGTGATCATTCATGTCTAGCCCATACATCTGGTCCACTGTAAAGTGGCCAAGGGGCATGAAAAAGGGTGGGAACTTAATCTGAGGATCAAGAGAAGCCATAAAGATTTTAAGATAAACATTTTGACCTTTAAACTGATTGGTTAGAAATGACATATTTTAAGAATGGGAGCCAACCAAAAATGTACAGATTAATACTGTTAAGGTTATAAACTGTTGTTAAGTCCCATCTTTGGGAGGACTCCTTACCCTGTCTCAGTGTCTATGCTGAGAACATTGTAGTTTCCTTCTCTTCAATAAACCCTATTTGCTTGCTACAGTGAGTGTGTGTTTGTGAAGTTCATTCTTTGGTTCTGCGAGCAAGAACTCAGATTCCTGCTTCAGCATCATGAGGAATGTCAAAGGCTGAAACTACTAATGTTTGGGCCACTTGTCTGATAAGCTCTATCCCATCAGCTCAAGTCATGAAATGGAGCGGAATAAATTGACATTCAGTCCTAATCCATTTCTATCTCAGTGGATTACCTTATTAACTTTTTGAAATGTGACTTTTGGTTGCTGTTTTGTAATTTCTATCTAGTCACATAGTACGGAGGGTCATGAGCAGCCTTGTCAGGCAGAGCGAACTCCCTCTGGTGTGAAGGCTGGGTCTTCTTCTGGATAGACCTCTAGTGACAGGTTTGGGGAATTCTGAGTAAAGATAAGACAAGGCCTGTGGTTGCTTCTCTTGGGTACCCAGATACTACACATGCTTCAAGTATGTGTGAGTGCTTGCTTTTCTTGTCAGGACCAGAACCTGAGAGTTTCCCAATAGCTTCCATATCGGCTTTACTCTTGGCACAATTTAATTTGAGACAAAGATGACTCCTGGTTGTAGATTTCTTGATACCTTATCTTGTTTAATCTTCACCAAAAGCCTGAAATAAGTATTATCTCTTTTATCCACATGAAAGTACAGAGTTTTAAGTAGCTTTCCAAGGTCATAGGATAGGAAGGATTTAAACATAATCGTTTAAGCTTCAGCTATACCACTCACCTCCCAGTAGGTGTCTCATTTATTAAAAAGTGAACTTGCAATGTTACATGAAAATAATTTTAATTAGTATACTGTTGAGCCTATTCTAGTCCTTTGACCATTCTCCAATCACTCATTTAATAGCTTTTGTTAATAAAGGAAATAAAGTGTCAATAATTTCAGAACAACAATTTTCTGGTAGCTGAGAAAATTTGTACCATATAATATTGTACCATGTAATATTGAAACATTTTCTAGTGATACCATACATGTAGAAAGTATTTTAAAAATTCAATGACTTTCACCTTTTTTGAGCTGTGATGAAAAAATTTTATATATGTGAGGATGTGTTGTCCTTCAAAGTGTACACTGTTGGAGGTCAAATATTTATTTCAACTTACGTCACCATTGGTCCCTCACTTTGGGAATTATTTTCAGACTGAGTTAACAAGCTGTGAAAGAATCTGTCTCATTTTAAAAATAATTTCATCTACTACTGAGACTACAAATACATGTGTAACATTCACTAAAGATCTGTTGCCCAGCTCATTTATATTCAAGATCATATGCTTTAGAGATGATGTGGGAAATTGAGATCTGTTGATTAAGATTTCTCCATTTACTACATATGGCATGCCTAATTAAAAATTGGAAATATTTTTATCCACTAAAGCCCACCCACTTTCTTCCATTTTGCATGACATTGTCAAGAGTGTTTCACCTTCAGACATGTCTAAATACAGTTTAGTTGGACCCAGTGTGGAATCTATAATCTGCACTACTGCTTAGGAGCAGTACTCCAGATCCTACTTTTGAATTTTTATAAATATTAATAGTTCAATTTCATATTTGTTAAATGGCACACACATGGTTTTTCTCAAAATTTCAGTTTTTGAAGTATTGAGAGAAATTAGATTTTTTTTCCCCCCCTTCTCTATAAAGATGGTTTAGTCACTAAGTCATGTCCAACTCTTTTGCAACCCCATGGACTGTAGCCCTCAGGCTCCTCTGTCCATGGGATTTCCTAGGCAAGAATACTGGAGTGGGTTGCCATTTCCTTCTCCAGGTGATCTTCCTGACCCAGGGATTGAACCCAGGTCACCTGCGACTGAGCCAGGGAGCCTCCCCCCTACTAAAGATGAGATAAAGATAATTGTCTAAGGTACTATCCAGAAAGGGACACTGTGATGTTCAATGTGGGCTTTGAATCAGATGTCTTTAAGCGCTGACTCCACCACTGTTTGTTACCAGTCTTAACAGAAAATACCTGACCTTTCTGTGACTCAATTTCATCATTGCTTTCTTGGTCTCTGTTTTGCTGTTGGAACTCTATCAGTGTATTGCTTTGCTGGGTAATCTCTTTTTCCTTTCTGGTAATTTATAAGTTTTTGTTTTCAGTCCATTTGATAGATATTGTTTAACTTGCTCAGGAGTTCTGGTGCTTATTCAATCTGAGATTTCATGTAGTTTACTAATTCAGAAAGCTTCACAGTTGTTACCTCTTTGAATACTGCTTTCTTTCATTCTCATTTTTTAAAACCTCCTAATAGACTTTTGTTGAATGGTCTCCTGTTCTCCATATCTTTTAACATCTTGTAGAGTTGTATCATCTTATCACTTATACATCTTGGGTTATTTCCTCAGCTCTTTTTAAATTGATTATACATTGACTGTATTGAGTTAGTTGTTTTTTTACCTCAACTAGATTTTAAATACTAGTGAAAAGCATATGCATTTCTAGAAGTCCTATTTCTAGATTTCTTGTATTTCTTATGATTCTTTATGTTTATTTCCATTCTTTTATCTCTTCAGGCATTTAAAATATTCTATGCTTATTCAAATTATTTGTCATTCTCAGAGGCTATTCATTTTACTTATTCTGTCCACCGCTTATTTTCTAGCATATTTCATAATTTTTGACTGGGAATCTCATGCATGTCATTTTTTCCCCCTGTAGGCATTTCACATGGCACTGATTCAGAGCAGTTTTTCATTTTCTCATACTGTTTGTCTCTGTGGTACAAGCTTGAATTTTCATCACTTATGAGCATTATAAGTTGGACTCAAACCTCCAGATAATGTAAGCTTGAGGTTTTGATCGAGGTAATTTTTCAAAAAGTTACCCAAAATCCAAGATAGTGAAAATATTATTAGTCTCCCTGTGACAGTAGGCAGATTTTTATCTGTTCCCCATTTCCTAAGGGTATAGCACTTTGAGGGTCCTGGCTTTATCCAAGGATTTACATTTCAGTTTCTGATGTCACGCAGGTCCGATCACCTGTGTGGACATTAGGACCTGAACCCCTGGCAATTGGAGGAGACCTCCATGGTTCTGTCTCCTCCTGCATACTAGTCCTGTTGAGCCCTGGCTATTGCAGTGTCAATGTGTGTGTATTTTCCACTATTTTAGTTTCTTATGCTCAAGGCTTTTTCGTCTTTTTCCTGACAACCTCAATAATGTATTTTAAAATGCTTTTCCTTTCTCTAGAATATCTAAGCATTTGCCATGGGAGTAATTATTTTTTAGTTCAGTCTATCATATTAATAAAATCATATAGTGTTATCTTGAGGATTAAATGAAATTTTGCATGTATGGAATTTAGTACCTGATGGTAAGTTTGATATTTTCAGTATTAGCCATTATGACAGGACAATTTGCAGAGTCTAAATGAACCTCAGGTTACTGCAAAGAGGACGAGTTACTTGAGCGCATACTTTTGGTTATTTCTACACACAGTCTTTTGATAAGCATATGTCAAGTTCCTAACACTTCCTGGAAGAGCTCCATTTCCTTAGCACAGCCTCCCAACAGAAGATAGCTATCTCCAGTGGCTTGCTTTTGTCAGCCTTCTCTTAACCATTTAACCATCATCTTAACCATTTCATCATCTTTTCACAATAGCTTTATGGAGGAAACAGTATAATTCTTTGTCTATGATTATTAGTGTTAGTCACTCAGTCATGTCCAACTCTTATGACCCCAGTAGTGCCTGAGGCTCCTCTGTCCATGGGGATTCTCCAGGCCAGGATACCGGAGTGAGAAGCCATTGCCTTCCCAACCCAGGGATTGAACCCAGACCTCCTGCATTGAAGGCAGGTTCTTACCATCAAAGCCGCCACGGAAGTGCCCCTACAATGATACATAATGCCAAGTATATCTTTCATTAAGATACAAGTGAAATTAACAAGATTTTCAAAAGTGACATATTTTTTTCCACAATAAAATGAAACCTGAGATCATCAGAGGGCAATGAACAAAGATAAGATTTAATATGAGCCCTTTTTGACTATGCCTGCCCATTTACCACAGTTAATGTCACAGGTTATTGATGCTAAATATCACAGTGTTTTGAAAATAATTAACTTTGTAAAGTCAGAGAATATTAAGAAATGTATTCTAGATTCTTTAGCGCAAAGCATCCTTTTGGCTTTTAGGAATTTTTCAGATTTTTGCAAAAATATGTATTACTATACCCATGAAAGTAATGTTTTTAACAAAATAGAATTGTTATTATCAACCAAAAATTGAACTAGCCTATAAGCAAAAACTGAGAATAGTTAATGTTTAGTCTTTTCATCGGAGAAGGCAATAGCAAGCCACTCCAGTACTCTTGCCTAGAAAATCCCATGGATGGAGGAGCCTGGTAGGCTGCAGTCCATGGGGTCGCTGGAAGTCGGATGCGACTGAGCGACTTCACTTCTTTTCGCTTTCACACAATGGAGAAGGAAATGGCAACCCACTCCAGTGTTCTTGCCTGGAGAATCCCAGGGACGGGGGAGCCTGTTGGGCTCCTGTCTATGGGGTCGCACAGAGTCGGACACGACTGAAGTGACTTAGCAGCAGCAGTCTTTTCATAGAATATTTCATTGTCCTTAATTATGCAAACAAAATAATGTAGAATCACCAAGCTATATTCAGAGTAAAATGATTCACCACAAATGGTTTATTAACAACAAGAATAAAAATAGACCAGGTATTCTATTAAAAACTCTAGACAAACTAGAAATTAAGTTAAGGAAAATAAGAGATAGAATCAAATATAGGATAAAAGCATAAAAATAAAGCCATGAATAGGCTTTTTGGAAAGACCAGTCAATATCTCAAATCCTGGCAATGCAAATAATGGAGAGACCACACATACATAGTGTTTGAAAGAAGGGATATAACAGAAACATTAAAGCAATTAAAAATAGAAGTGATAAAATATGTCAAGTGCAATTTTGAAAATACCAGCTACTAAAAACCTTAAGTAGCAAATATAAGTAATGATCACTCTAGATTTTAAGGATTCACTATTAGGTTTCAGCCTGGAGTACCTCACATGTGAGTTCTTTCAGATCATTCTTAAGCTATTAAAACTATTCCAGATTTCTATTAGAAATCTTCAAGTTAAGGCATGTATATTCTCATCATTTTTTTAATAACTGACAGAAATGGTAGGAAGAACATAAGTCATCATTTACATCATCACAATAAAAGAAGGAATAATGTCTACAATAACTTCAAATTATAAAGCACTGGCCAGATTTTGCTGAGAGCTGAGAGGTACTCTTGACCTTCTGCAAAATAAGGAATGGAATACTTACAGGAGATGTGGATTGTCCTTGTAGAGACTTGGTTCAAAACCACAAAAATGCAAGGAAGTACAGCTGAACAATATACCTTATTATGGCATTTCTAGGCATTTCTACTTTCTCTGACCAGCCTTCCTAGTTGAAGTAGGCTGGGGTAGGGTAGAGGAACCCAAGAATAGGGAAGTTGCAGATTGCATCAGAGAGGTTACAGGACCATATAATAGTTAATAATGTTAACCTTTATACAACAGTTAGTATGTGAGAGGTGCTACTCGAGACTAAATGTTATCTTGCTAAATTTTCATAACCTATCAAAGAGTTATTACTGTCCCCATTTTACAGATGAAAAAAGATACAGAAATAAAAGTACTAGTTATCGAATCTTGAGCTAGTAAGTAACATGCCTGCTAAGTTGCTTCAGTTGTGTCTGACTCTCTGTGACACTATGAACTGTAGCCCATGAGGGTCCTCCATCCATGGGATTCTCCAGGCAAGAATACTGGGTGGGTTGCCATGCTCTTCTCCAGGGAATTTGCCTGGTCCAGGAATTGAACCTGTGTTTCCTCTGTCTCCTGCACTGACAGGCAGGTTTTTTATTTTTATTTTTTTTTATCACTAGCACCACCTGGGAAGTTCCAGAGTCTGTATTTTTCATTAAAACCCTCTGTGACTTGCCTTCTCCTCCTTCCTTCCAATTCTATTATACTTTTCCCTAGGTCAATAAAATAATGAGAAAGTAAAGGAGATCAAAGGGAAAACTGCAGATTGCCAGGTCACATTCTGTTCCTCCATAGAATGTTCTTCATCTGGAATCTAGCAGATAAATTATACAAAATTGGGTAAAAGTATTAAAAGGACGTCAACAATATATGTTGTAAAATGAATTGCCTGAAGAAAGATAGGAAGGGTTCACTTTAGTAATTCTCTCTTTTTTGTTATCCAATAAAGTGTAGATAATGCCATTCTAAAAATAAGAAAAGCTCAGATGATTATATGATAACAGGATAGTCTGAAAAGCCAGCTGGAAAAGCTCAAAAGGAATAGAAAAGGAACCTTACACATTACAGAATGAAAGTAACAAAAGGTAGAGTAATAACAAACTCAAGCAGAGACAGAATGGATGGCTTGGAAGATCATCTAAAATGGAACAAAAAGAATAAAGGTTTATTAAAGATTTATTGTTGTTGTTCAGTTGCTCAGTTGTGTCTGACTCTTTGGGACCCCATGGACTGCAGCACACCAGGTTTCCCTGTCCTTCACTATCTCCTGGGGCTTGCTCAAACTCATGTCCATTGAGTTGGTGATGTCATCCAAACTTCTCACCCTCTGTGTTCCCCTTCTCCTCCTGCCATCAATCTTTCCCAGCATCAGGGTCTTTTCCAATGAGTCATTCTTTGCATCAGATGGCCGAAATATTGGAGCTTTGTTTCCAATGAATATTCAGCATTTATTTCCTTTAGGATTGACTGCTTTGATCTCCTTGCAGTCCAGGGGACTCTCAAGAGTCTTCTCCAACACCACAGTTCAAAAGCATCAGCTCTTCAGTGCTCAGCTTTCTTCATAGCTTCCCTTGTTGTTCAGCTGGTAAAGAATCTGCCTGCAATGTGGGAGACCTGGGTTCAATCCCTGGGTTGGGAAGATCCCCTGAGAGGGGAAAGGCTACCTACTCCAGTATTCTGGCCTAGAGAATAGTCCATGGGGTATAGTCCATGGGGTCACAAAGAGTTGGACAGGACTGAGCAACTTTCACTTTCAGTCTTCTTTATGGTCCAACTCTCACATCCATACATGACTGCTGGAAAAACCACAGCTTTGACTGCATGGACCTTTGTCAGCAAAGTGATATCTCTGCTTTTTAATAGGCTGTCTAGGTTTCTCATAGCTTTTCTTCCAAGAAGCAAGTGTCTTAATTTCATGGGTGCAGTCACCATCTGCAGTGATTTTGGAGCCCTCCCAAAATAAAGTGTCCCACTATTTCCATTGTTTCCCCATCTGTTTGCCATGAAGTGATGGGACGAGATGCCAAGATTTTCATTTTTTGAATGTTGAGTTTCAAGCCAGTTTTTTCACTCTCTTCTTTCACCTTCATCAAGAGCCTCTTTAGTTCCTCTTTGCTTTCTGCTATAAGAGTGGTGTCATCTGCATATCTGAGGTTATTGATGTTTCTCTGGGCAATCTTGATTCCAGCTAGTGATTCATCCAGCCAGGCATTTCTCATGATGTACTCTGATATAAGTTAAATAAGCAGGGTGACAATGTGCAGCCTTGACGTACTGCTTTCCCAGTTTGGAACCAGTCTTTTGTTCCATGTCAGATTCTAATGCTTGCTTCTTGACCTGCATACAAGTTTTTTATGAGGCAGATCAGGTGGTCTGGTATTCCCATCTCTTTAAGAATTTTCCACAGCTGGTTGTGATCCACACAGTCAAAGGCTTTAGCATAGTCAGGGAAGAAGAAGGAGATGTTTTTCATGCAAAGATGGTGTCCATCTTTGCATGAAATGTTCCCTTGGTATCTCTAATTTTCTTGAAGAGATCTCTAGTCTTCCCGATTGTATTGTTTTTCTCTATTTCTTTGTATTGATCACTTAGGAAGGCTTTTGTATTTCTCCTTGCTATTCTTTGAACTCTGCATTTAGATGGGTATATCTTTCTTTTTCTTCATTGCTTTTGCTTCTCCTCTATTCTCAGCTATTTGTAAGGACTCCTCAGACAACCATTTTGCCTTTTTGCATTTCTTTTTTTGGTGCTGATTTTGATCACTGTCTCCTCTATGATTTACAAACTTCCATCCATAGTTCTTCAGGCACTCTGTCTGTCAGATCTAATCCCTTGAATTTATTTGTCACTTCCACTGTATAATCACAAGGGAGTTGATTTAGATTATACCTGAATGGTCTAGTGGTTTTCCCTACTTCAATTTAAGTCTGGATTTTGCAATAAGGAGTTCATGATCTGAGCTACAGTCAGCTCCTGGTCTTATTTTTGCTGACAATATATAGCTTGTCCATCTTAGGCTCAAAGAAAATAATCAATATGATTTTGGTATTGACTATCTGATGATGACCATGTGTGCTGCTGCTGCTGCTAAGTCGCTTCAGTCGTGTCCGACTCTGTGCGACCCCATTGACGGCAGCCCACCAGGCTCCGCCGTCCCTGGGATTCTCCAGGCCAGAACACTGGAGTGGGTTGCCATGTCCTTCTCCATGACCATGTGTAGGGTCTTCTTTTGTGTTGTTGGAAGAGGGTGTTTGCTATGACCAGTGTGTTCTCTTGGCAAAAAAGGCCAAACTTCCCTGTTACTCGAGGTATCTCTTAACTTCCTACTTTTGCATTCCAGTCCCCTATGATGAAAAGGACATCTTTTTTAGGTGTTAGTTCTGGAAGGTCTTATAGGTCTCCATAGAACCATTCAACTTCAGCTTCTTTGACTTAGTGTTTGGGGCATAGATTTGGATTACTGTGATATTGAATGGTTTGCCTTGGAAACAAACGGGTCATTCTATCATTTATTATAGATACAAAAGGTAAATAAGGGAGGTCTAAAATATACACAACTGGTATTTTTGAAAGTGAGAACATAACAGATTGAACAGACTCAAACATTAGGTGCCAAGGAGGATGAATTTCAAGAATGTAGTGAGATTCAATATTAGAAAAAGTAGTTAATTGCTTTTTACATTATCAATAAAAAAAACTATATTGATAGATGCTAAAAAGGCATTTGAAATTTGAAACACATCCTGATTTAAAAAAATAAGTTTAGTGAAATAGGATTAGATGAAATTGATATGTAAATAATAATCTCAAACTATCAGGCATGTTTAGTTGTTGAAAGACTAGATTTTGTCTCATTAAAACCATGATAAGAGCAAAGCTTCTGTTCAGTTCAGTTGCTCAATCATGACTGACTCTTTGTGACCCCATGGACTGCAGCACACTAGTCTTCCCTGTCCATCACCAACTCTGGAAGCTTGCTCAAACTCATGTCCATTGAGTTGGTGATGTCATCCAGCCATCTCATCCTCTGTCATCCCCTTCAGTCTGTCCCAGAATCAGGATCTTTCCTAATCAGTCAGCTCTTTGCGTTAGATAGCCAAAGTATTGGAATTTCAGCTTCAGCATCACTCCTTCCAATGAATATTCAGGACTTATCTCCTTTATGATTGACTGGTTGGATCTCCTTGCAGTCCAAGGGACTCTCAAGAGTCTTCTCCGACACCACAGTTCAAAAGCATCAATTCTTTGGCACTCGGCTTTCTTTATGGTCCAACTCTCACATCCATACATGACTGCTAGAATGTGGTCCACTGGAGAAGGCAATGGCAAATCACTTCAGTATTCTTGCCTTGAGAACCCCATGAACTGTATGAAAAGGCGAAAAAAAGCTTCTGGTATTAATTACTATTTAACTTTACTCTTTAATATTAGCCAATTCAATTAGATGAGAAAAATGATTATGAGTATATTAAAAACATAAATGATAAGGAATGTTGACTCACATTTTAAATGGTTATAATGAATAAGCATATCAATAAAAATATGTAAAGTCTAGAAATAGAAGAAAATATAGTAATTCTGTGAAAATATTTAGCCTTGCTAGTAATCAAAGGCATGCAATTTAAGACAATAAAGGCTTTTTCCTACTAAATTACAAAACTAAATTTAATAGAAATATTCAAAATTGCCACTTGTGTAACAAACATTCTCAGGTACTTTCAGTACCTAACGCCTAGTTGTACTTTCAGTACAGCCTTTTTGTACAGCCTTTCAGAAGTCTTGGATATAGTATTAAAAATGTTACTACAATTTGATGCAACCATTTCACCTCTAGATGTTTCTCCTGAGGAATTAATTGGGTAAGTGTCCAATATAAGCAAAGATGTGCCTTAAACATTTTAATTTGTTTTTTAATAACAGAAAATTACAGATACCTGGTTTGGTTATGATCTATTGTTAAGAAACTGGTCAGAAGGTTCTGTTTAATTTTACTATTAAAAATAGCTGGGAGGAGTGCGAGGGAAAGCGCTACAGAACACAGGCGTCCAGTTGGATCCCTGAGCCCTGCACGAGCAGATAGTGTGCGTGTGGCCCTTATCCACCTCCCCTGTCCCCCAGGAACGCCAGTGGGGTGATGCGCTCAGACCGTGACCTTCTCCTTTCACCTCATTTTTCTCATTCCCCTCGTGATGCCTCTTCACCCACAGGTTTCTTCATGGGCCGGACCGTGGTTGTGCTGGGCAGAAGGATCAGTGGCTTGACTGCCAGTTACTACCTGACCAGGTCCCCTGTCCCGCCAGGTGGTCTTGGTGGAGGGCAGCGAGAGCCTGGGAGGCTGGATCTGCTCAGTAGGAGGGCCAGACGGTGTTATTTTTGAACTTTGGCCAAATTTTGAATTTGGCCTGTGGGCAGCCCTGGGAGCCTGGACCCTGCTCCTGGTTTCTGAGCTTGGCTTGAACTCAGAAGTGTTGCCTTCCCGGGAGGTCATCCAACTGCCCAGAACAGGTTCCTGTATGTAGGTGGTGCTCTACATGCCTTGCCCTCTGGCATCATGGGGCTCCTCTGCCCTTCACCTCCCTTCTCCAAACCTCTGTTCCGGGCTGGGGTGAGGGATTTGACCACCCCTCGTGGCAAAGACCCTGATGAGACTGTGCACAGTCTTGCCCAGCACGCCTTGCTTTTGAGTTGGCGTCTCTTGCCATGGAGTGTTTGAGCTCACAGCTGCGAGCTCAGCATCAGGTCCTGCTTTCCGAGTCTCTTCCAAGCTGAGCAAACCCATCGTTCCATATAGCTGGGGCTGCTGCTGGGGGCAGGGTGGGGCCCACAGCTGGGCTTAGCTTATTCGCCAAGCTCGGGCTGAGTGCTGGTGCCAGTGGTCACTCCGTGGAGGGCTGGAGACATTGCCCCAGGCCCTCAAGGCTGTGTTCTCCAAGGCCAGCCAGTCTGTGGGCTCAATCTCCAGGCAGAAAGGTGCTGGAAGGTGTCTCTAGGGGACAGCAGCCTGGAGGTGGACCACGTTATTAGTGCCATTCCAGCTTCAGTGCTCAGCAAGCTGCTCTCTGCTGAGGCTGCACCTCTGGCCTCTGCCCTGAGTACCATCTCTGCTGTGTCTGTGGCTGTGGTGAATCTGCAGTACCAAGGAGCTCATCTGCCTGTCCAGGGTTTTGGACATTTGGTGCCATCCTCAGAAGACCCAGTCATCCTGGAAATTGTGTATGACTCCGTTGCTTTCCCTGAGCAGGATGGGAGCCCCCCTGGCCTCAGAGTGACTGTGATGCTGGGAGGTTGCTGGTTACAGACACTAGAAGCCAGGGGCTTCTTATCGCAGGAACTCTTCCAATAGGAGGCAGAGAAAGCTGCTGCCACTCAATTAGGACTGAATGAGCCACCAAGTCACTGCTTGGTCCATCTACACCAGAACTCTATCCCCCAGTATACATTCGGCCACTGGCAAAAATTGGAGTCAGCTACCCAATTCCTGGCTGCTCAGAAGCTGCCTTTGACTCTAGCCTGAGCCTCCTATGAGGGGCTTGCTGTCAATGATTGTATGGAGAGTAGGCGTCGGGCAGCAGCCTGTGTCTTGGGCACAGAACTTAACAGTTGGTCCTCAGCTCCCACTTCTTGCCCCTGGTGACAGGGATTCTCTCACCCATGAAAATGAAAGTTGCTGAAGCTTGAAAAATAGAAAGCTTGGAAGTACACAGAACAAAAATTGTTTATCTAGGTGGCAGGATGAGTTTAATTTACATTTTATGATTTCTTCAATCATCTATTTGTATAAAAGTTCGTAAGAACTTTTCAATATATCATGTTACATAGAGAAAACAATATATATACATATACATATTTTTTATTATCTGATTCCAGGTACCAATAAAAATGCTTAGGAAAAAACCCTGAAATTAAACTAAAATGTTAATGGTAGCTGCCTCTGGGAAATGAAATTATGAATGATCATTATTCTTCATATGCATCTTCCTGTACTTTTCCAAACTTATTTCTTTTATGTAATTAAAAAAAAAGCACAAATTCCAAAAGCAGAGTAAGAAACATGAAGGAAAGTAACCCTTATCCTATTCATTAAATTAAAATTTGCTCTTTTTTTTTGTTGTTCATTAATCCATGATTTCAAGTGTGATCCCGGTAGGGGACTCATTTGAATTGCTTCACTTTCACGTCCATATTTTATATTTCCTCCAGGAGACTTATTTTGAGGAAATATACAAATTAAGACTATATATTAAGAAATGAAAGTAAAAAAGCCCCACCTCATAGTCCCATGCTTCTGATCATTTCAATTTTCAGTTCTCTTGGACCAGACACAGGACTGTCTCTGTTCATGGTTTTCATTTCATCAATATGAAGTTGAAGTAATGAAATGGGAATAAAAAGGTTATCTATACTGAAATAAAGCTTAATGGACCTCCATGTTCCTCCTGTATTTTCTTCTTAAATTGTAATGTTATCATTTATCTTAGTTTGATTAAGAAAAGAAACCTTGCCCCACCCTCCTGCTGCCTATTATAACCCTCCATTTCATACAGCTCCTCAGAGCACTCTTCCAGTTGCTGGATGGCTTCTCCTTTTTCTCCCCTTCTTTTCTTACACTGTATCCTTTGGAATAACCCTGCCTCATTAGGGAGAGATGATGTTCAAGAGATAGCCAAAGCCAGGTCAGTGCTGATGCTCAGTCATGTACAACTCTTTGTGACCCCAGGGACTATAGCCCAACAGGCTCCTCTGTCCATGGAATTTTCCAGGCAGAAATACTGGAGTGGGTTGCCATTCCCTTCTCCAGGGGATTTTCCCAACCCAGGGACTGAACCTGCATCTCTTGTGACTCCTACTTGGCAAGCAGATTCTTTACCACTGCACCACCTGGGAAGCCCTGATAAAAAATGAAATTTATTTAAAATTCAAGTAATAGAAAAATATGGGAGAAGTAAAATATCATTTAAAATCCCAACACAGAAGTGTATTTTTTTCTATTTGATTTTTTTTCATTTTCATAAAATTTTATAATATGCACATAAAACAGTATGTTCTTTAAAAAGAACACATACAAAAGTAGACATTTACCACATTGCAATGATTAACTATGGAAGAGTGTAGGAATAAATGAAGAATGACATAAAAGCTTTATTTTGATTACTGATGAATTGAGGAATATGCTAAGATCAATTCTTTTTAAAAATTTATTTATTTTTAATTGAAGGATAAATGCTTTACAGTATTGTGTTGGTTTCTACCAACATGAACATGAATCAGCCATATGTTTACCCATGTGCCCTCCCACTTGAGGATCCCTCCCACCTCCCTCTCCATCCCACCCCTGTAGGTTGTTACCTGGGTTGAGTTCCCTGAGTCATACAGCAAATTCCCATTGGCTATCTAGTTTACATACGGTAATGTATGTTTCCATGTTACTCTCTCCATGTATTCCACCTTCTCCTTCCTCTCCAATAAGCCATGTCCATAAGTCTGTTCTCTATGTTTGCAACACAGTTATATTGAGTGATATCCACCAATTGTTAGTATCTCTGTCTGGGTGTACTTCAGATTGAGGAGCATGAATAGATCAATAGCAAGAAGCAATTTAAAGAAAAAGCCATCAATCTATACTAAAAAAAAAAAAAAATACTGAATTTACTTTGAACTAAACCAAAAGAAGAAAATTAAATGGAAATAATTTCTAAGTGAAAAATTAGCATTTCATCAGCAAAAGACATTAGAGGTGTTAAAATGTTAGTCGCTCGGTTGGTGTCTGACTCTTTGCAACCCCATGGACCATAGCCTGCCAGCCGCCTCCGTCCATGGAATTCTCCAAGCAAGAATACTGGAGTGGGTAGCCATTCCTTTCACCAGGGGTTCTTGCCAACCCAGGGATTGAACCTGCATTGCAGACATATTCTTTACCATCTGAGACACCAGGGAAGCCCTAGGTATTAAAAGACAACACAGTGTTCTTGCCTGGAGAATCCCAGGGACGGGGGATCGCACAGAGTCGGACACGACTGAAGCAATTTAGCAGCAGCAGGGTTAAAGAAAAACAGCTTAAGAGAAACTTTATAAGAATAAAGTCACACATATATAAATATGTTCATATATGTATGCATGTATTGTGCTGTGCTTAGTCACTCAGTTGTGTCTGACTCTTTGTGACCCCACGGTCTGTAGCCTGCCAGGCTCCTCTGTCCATGGGGATTCCCAGGCAAGAATACTGGGGTTGGTTGTCATTTATTTACTTGGCGGCTTACATTTACTTGCACATGAAATCCTAAGGAAAATAAAAGAAATAAATCTACCACTCCTCTCACTCCCTTTCATGGTCTCCAGTTTGGATAGCTAGACAAACAGATGTAGGTATTTTTGCCCCCCACTGTGGTCATCCATTGCTTTTCAGGCAGACCCAAATTTCTCTAGTAGCTTACCGTTAGGGACTGCGGTTTGTAAATGAAAGCTGGTAGGCTGGTGGAGCAATGATGGGGGACCCTGCCTGCATTCATGGAGTCTTTCTAAGAGCGAGAATTGAAGCATTGCCTAGATAGTAGTTTCTCATGTTAATACTCTGATTGCACTTCATGTGAAGCTTGTAACGTATATTGAGATTCTTGGCCAGCTCCTCTCATTATCACTTATCCTCCAGTGCTGGAAATATTTGTTTCCAATGGATCATTGCTATGCCTTCCACTAGAATTGCCCTGAGCTTTTGGGAACTGTCTCATCCAAGGTTACCCTCCCTAAAGGCCATGGCCTGTGGTCTATGACTGAAGAAGGATATGAAGACTCAGCCCCAAGGCTCAATTTGGGATAACTGTGAAGGGTCATTCCAGGTCCAGAGATCCTTGTAGGACTGAATGAGATTCAGTTGCAACAGCATTGTAGGTCAACTTCATCTTTGACCCAGTCTCGCTTTCCTCACTTTATTACAGCTGTATCTTTTGAGGGTATTCCCCAAAATACCTCTGCAGAAAATGTAAGACAACATTCTCATGACTGGTGATAAAGAAAATATTCAGTAAATTTTTCATGAAGGTAAAATTTTAAAGTTATCTTTTATCCATTCTGGTGTGTTACAATGTCCTTTAAAAAATCCATACGGATGATAGATGGTAATTACAATGTATAACATCAGCTCTGGAATTTCTTTCCAAGCAATAATGCCAACAGAAAGAAAAGGAATACAATGAAATCATAAGCTGACATTTCCTTTTTTGTGTCCTGATTGTGACCATGCCAGAGAGAGTAATTGCACTCTAACTACAACACAACTGCACTCATTTCGCATGCTAGCAAAGTAATGCTCAAAATTCTCCAAGCTAAGCTTCCACAGTACAGGAACTGAGAACTTCCAGATGCACAAGATGGATTTAGAAAAGCCAGAGGAACCAGAGATCAAATTGCCAACATCTGTTGGATCATAGAAAAACCAAGAAAATTCCAGAAAAACATCTGCTTCATTGACTACGCTAAAGCCTTTTACTGTGTGCATCACAACAAACTGTGGAAAATTGTTAAAGAGATGGGAATACCAGACCACCTGGCCTGCCTCCTGAGAAACTTGTATGCAGGTCAAGAAGCAAATGTGAGAACTGGACAGGGAACAATGGACTGGTTCCAAATTGGGAAAGGAGTATGTCAAGGCTGTATATTGTCACCCTGCTTATTTAACTTATGTGCAGAGTACATCATGTGAAATGCTGGGCTGGATGAAGTACAAACTGGAGTTCTCAAAGTTGCCTGGAGAAACTCAATAACCTCAGATATGCAGATGATGCCACCCTTATGGCAGAAAACGAAGATGAACTAAAGAGCCCCTTGATGAAGGTGAAAGAGGAGAGTGAAAAAGCTGGCTTCAAACTCAATGGTCAAAAAACAAAGAATGGAAAAACAAAGATAATGGCATCTGGTCCCATTACTTCATGGCTAACAGATGGAGAAGCAATGGAAACAGTGATAGACTTTATTTTCTTGGGCTCCAAAGTCACTGGAGATGCTTACTGCAGCCATGACATTAAAAGACGCTTGCTTCTTGGATGCAAAGCTATGACAAACCCAGTCAGCATTTTAAAAAGCAGAAACATTACTTTGGCAACAAAGTTTCATCTAGTTGAAGCTATGGTTTTTCCAGTGGTCATATATGGTTGTGAGAGTTGGACCACAAAGACGGCTGAGAGCCGAAGAATGGATGCTTTTGAACTGTGGTGTTGGAGAAGACTCTTGAGAGTCCGTTGGACTGCAAGGAGACCCAACCAGCCAATCCTAAAGGAAATCAGTCCTGAATATGACTGATGCTGAAGCTGAAGCTCCAATACTTTGGCTACCTGATGCAAAGAACTGATTCATTAGGAAAGACCCTGATGCTAGGAAAGACTGAAGGCAGGAGGAGAAGGGGATGACAGAGGATGATATGGTTGGATGACATCACTGACTCAGTGGACATGAGTTTAAGCAATCTCTGGGAGATGGTGAAGAACAGGGAGGCCTGGCATGCTGCAGTCAATGGGGTCGCAAAGAGTCAGACACGACTGAGTGACTGAACAGCAACAACTGTGTGTCCAAGATGATCTCAACACCCAAAGGTTTCCCTTTGAGAAACCAGTTAATCTCTTCACCTTGTGATTCTACTTTATTATTATGCCCTTCTTCCAAAGCTCATTATAACATTGTCAGCATGAGTAGAGTTGCCATGTAAGTTGGGTTAGGGAAGGCAAACTGGAGGGGTGCTTTGAATCTCTGTTCATGTGGCCAAATGCCAACTGAGTTGGTTGCACAAGCAACTCTTAAAGTTGAATCCAGAATAGACCCTTCTGCCTTCTCTCTCCTATGTCCCCATATATCATTGCAACTCTGGCACATTTCAGTAAAACACTCATTTCATACATTTGAGTTCAACTGACATAACATGCAATATATTTTCAAGCCCATAAAATAACAGTTGACCACTACCCTTCTCAATGACTGTATTTTATGCATGTATTACTTGAACTAATGTATTTCTTCCCAAGCCAGCAGGCTGCCAGATCTGCTTCTTTCCTCTGGGCCACTGTTTTGGTTAAAACAATCTCTTCGAAGCTCACCCCAACTTTCCCAGGCCAGGTCATCCTCATTTGGTCTGGGGAATCAATGTCTTCCATTGTCTTTCCAACCTATTGTCATTCCCTGTCTCTTTCACAGCTTTCCCTTTGATCATTAAGAGTCTTCAGCCAACCCTTCTCTTGTGAGTTAAGACTTTCTCAACTATTTCTTCTGTTGATAGAAAAACCAATTTTAGGAATAAAATAAAATCTCAATATTTACTGTTTTTCTTGGTTATCTTGCTATAAGGGATTTAATTCTTCTAGAGACAATGTGAATGCTTCTGACCCACTAGGAGAGAGATCATGAGCTATAAGGGAGTATAGAAAATAATTATAAGATACATTGGATAGCACAAATGTATCAAGTGCTTATAAGGATATGTTTGACTCCTATAAGGCTATGGTAAATCCCTGTTCTTTTTTAAAAATTAGTTAATTTTTAGCTGCATTGTTTCATTGTTCTGCACGGGCTTTCTCTAGTTGTGGAGAGCAGGAACTTTTCTTCATTGTGGTGCATGGGCTTCCTATTGTGTTGGCTTCTCTTGTGGAGCATGGGCTCTAGGCTCATGGGCTTCAGTATTGGGTCTTGAGGGTTCTAGAACATGGGCTCAGTAGTTGTGGTACACAGGCTTAGTTGCTCCGTGGCATGTGGGGTCTTCTTGGACCAGGGATCGAACCCATATGCCCTGCATTGGTAGGTGGATTTCTATCCACTGCACCACCAAGGAAGCCCCTGAATCCTTGTTTGATGTCTTTTCTTCTGCTTGGAGAGAATACTTCCAGCTGTCAAGTCACTATCTCTGTTGCCGCCACTCACCCCTGTAGCTTATCTATCAAAATCTCTCCCAAATTGCCTTCCTTGTTGTGCCAAGGCATATTTTCGCAGAATCCCATTCTCTTCAGTCCCTAACCTTTGATCAGTGTTAAGTTTGTGCTAAGTTGCTTCAGTCGTGTCCAACTCTTTGTAACCCCATGGACTGTTGCCCACCAGGCTCCTCTGTCTATGGGATTCTCCAGGCCAAGAATACTTTAATAGGTTGCCATGCCCTCCTCAATAGCATTAAATTTAATCAAGATGAAATCTATTACCTGTCACCTTAGTTTTCTGGGTGTAGACTTTCAGCAGGGTTTGGAAAGTGACACAGGAATACAAATGCAGGGGCGCTCCTGTGGTATTTCTCTCCAATATTGTCTAGTGGTGATTCATAGAGCCCATGGGTTTTGAAGAATAGACTCAAAATCACCATCTTCCTTAATTCAGCACATAGAGGGTTTTAAAAAATTCTATAACAAAGATGCAGATGAAGCTTTGTTGCTAGCTAGCAAAAGCCTGGTTCCAACCAAGCTGCTTCCTATTTCTAATTAAGCCCTAATTAGAACTCATAAATTAACCGAGCTGTATTATCACTCCCTGAGCTATGAAAGCTTACTGTGATTGTTTAAAACCCATGGGTATTGAAATAACAGCAAAGATATCTCACCTGGATGTGCAGAGATTTATATATAGAATAAATGCCTCCTTTTGTTGTTAATTTTGAGACATGTTTCATAAAATGTGTTTCCCAGAGGCTATCAGTTCTTTCTCCTCTTTAATCTTTCACTGTGTTCAGTTACCATTTTGAAACTTAGCTCTAATGATTGCACACCTTTGCCTCCTTCCATATCTTAAAACCTCTGTTGGCTAGGAAATCCTATCCAAAGTTGTTGTCATCTGACACATGTGACTCTGCCTAACCTTCCCAAGCCAAACTTAGGATTTAACTATTCCTCTCACAAATGCCATCACTTGCCACATCTCCCTCCACAGAGCTTACTCTTGAACCACATGTAAACATTTGCCATGCCAGGAACCCAGAGAGATGGCTTATTCGTCTTTTCACACATGCTGTTTTCTGCTTGGACTGTTCGTCCTCTCTCTTCTGTACGACCGCTATTGATCATTTTGAAGATGACAGACACAGTGATGAAGTGTGGACTCTGGTTTTAGACAGTGTTCATTGGGTTTGAGGGCCCCTTTGCCTTCGGGCTTCCCTGGTGGCTCAGAGGTTAAAGCGTTTGCCTCCAATATGGGAGACCTGGGTTCAATCCCTGGGTCGGGAAGATCCCCTGGAGAAGGAAATGGCAATCCACTCCAGTATTCTTGCCTGGAGAATCCCACGGACAGAGGAGCCTAGTAGGTTACAGTCCACGGGGTCGCAAAGAGTCGGCCACGACTGAGCGACTTCACCTTGCATTCTGCTTACTAGTTGGATGCCTTTGTACAAGTTACAAGGTTGTCTCCAAGCCATGAAAAAAATAGTTCTTATATTCTGTTCAGCTGAAAAACAAATGCCCGTGGAGGCAATTTTTATGTTTATGGTCATGATCAATGAGGAGGAAATTGTGTGAAATGGGAGATTATTACTTACAGTTCTGATGTGGGGTAGTAGTCAGTATTTCACCTTCCTATCAACTTTTTTGTACTCAAAGTGGTAGGCATAACTGTTTGAACAGTTTGAGAAACTGTGATTTCACTTCAATAGGTAATTGACTTTCCTTGAAGATAGGTGATGGCAAGTGTCAATGCCCTCCAGCCAAATACTACCAGGGATATACGGGTAATTGAAGTTGGGTTTATTACTCATGCAGTGAGTGAGAGCACGCATCATTAGGAACTATGGAGCCTCTTGGTAAGATTGTGTCAGAAAGATCCTATTATAAGATTTGGGTATTGCTTGAGTGATTTTTAGGAGGGTCTAAGGAAGTGAAAATTTGCTCTATGTTGGGTACTGTCAAAAGCAGCAATTTTATGATTGGCTGTATCAATCAATCTTATCTGTAGGAAGGGCAAAAGAGAGCAAGGACAATGCTGTAATAGGTAAAGAAGATCAGTCTCTCACACCAGTCAGGAAAGGGGTATATTTGGTCTTAAGTGTGTGATTGTGCATTTTCTTGTGCTTGGACAAAGTTATGAAGTGGCTTTGTTTTGTCTCAATTTATCATGGACTCAGAGTTATCATATCTGATATTACTGTTCCCTAAGGTTGTTTATGTCCAGCAAGAGAATAGTACGGCCTAGCTTGAATGCCAGACCAGCTTCAAACAACACCAAAGCCTCGTGGCAAGTATCTGATCAATTTCCAGAGAGAAGTATTTGCTTTTTTTTTTTTTTTTTTTTTGAGCCAAAAATAAGAGAGCCTATTAAAAGTGCCCCTTTAGTTTGTTGAATTTTTGAATCTGTAGGAAGCACATGGAAATCAGATCAACTGCCTGGAGTCTTCTGGATGAGACTTGAACTCAGAGATAATTGGAGGCAGCAGCTAGGGGCTTAAATTGGACAGAAGTTTTCCTGTCCCAGGTGAGAATGAAAGTTGCCTTGGCTGCAAGTGTTGCCAGAGTGTCAGCCCAGAGGGATCCACAGTAAGAGTCCAGGCAAGCAGTCATTTCCTCCGCTTTGTCCACTGACTCCCAACGTCCCCTCATCTGTGTATTTCTTGGTAATGCTCCAAGTCTGGATCTCCATGAGTGACCGTAAGACTCCAGGTAGGCATGATTCTGTTCCTGAGAGTCATTTTCAATGCTGACCTTTCTCCCTGTGTCAGGTCTTGCTTGTATCTTCGAAAATATCAAATTTATTATATAATATGAAGACACCGGAAGGGGCTTCCCAGGTCGCTCAGCTGTAAAGAATATGCCTACCAAGCAGGAAACTTGTGTTCGATCCCTGGATCAGGAAGATCCTCTGGAGAAGGAAATGGCAACCCACTCCAGTAATTCTTGCCTGAGAAATCCCATGGACAGAGGAACCTGGCAGACTATAGTCCATGGGAGTCACAAAATAGTCGGACATGACTTAATGATTGAACAGCAGCAGCAGCAGGGCACCTGAAAGCCTAAAGAAAACTGTAACAAATATTAATATTACTATTTTATGTAGACAACCCATATTCTACTTCTATAACTCTTTCTTATCACCCCACCTTCCCCCTTCCTGGAGGTAACCATTATCCTGAATTTGGTGTTTCTTTCTCATGCATTTATTTATACTTCTATACATATTTATATCTCAGAAAACAATGATGATGCTGCTTTAAATGATTTAAAATTTCCTATGAAGATCTTCATATATATTGTTCAACTTACATCTTTAATTCTACACATTTGAGATTCATCCATGTTGAAGAACATACAGCTCTAATTCACCCTTTTTTTTTTTTGTTATATATCAGCTATTTTCATGAATATTCTATAATTCTGACTTTTCTGTTTTGGATATTATAATAATCTTCAACAAGAAAATTATTTTGTTCTGAACATTATCATATGCATTTCATGATATACAGGTAGATTAATTCTCCAGAACTTTTACGTAGGAGTGGAATTTCTGACTCATAGACTGTGTCTCCAGCTTTAATTCTTCAAGTTGATCACATCACTTAATCCACCCACTGGCAGGGTAGGATAGGTCTCCATTTTCTGCCAGTGTTTGTTGTTGAACTTGTAAGTTTTTATGATATGATAGAGGGAAATGGTATCATGTGGATTTTCATGTATATTTTCCAGTTTTCTGGCTAAATTGGAAAACTTTTCATATGGTATTGCCATTCTAGTGGTATTAGCTACCTGAATTGGCTGTTCGTATCATTTGCTCTTCTGTTTGGTTTGCCTTCTTATTACTTGGAGAAGTTCTTTGCATTCACTGCATATGATGCTTTGTTTGTTATATGGTTGCAAGCATTGTTTTGTAACTTGTGGGTTATTTTTCATTCTTTATGGTATTTTGAATGAGTGGAAGTTTTTCAACTTGAATATAGCTACAGTGTTCCAATTTCTAGTGCGGTATAAAGTTAAAAGTTATTCACACAGTTTTGTCCAAATCTTTGCGATCCTGTGGACTGTAGCCCACCAGGCTCCTCTGTCCGTGGAATTCTCCAGGCAAGAGTACTGGAGTGGGTTGCCATCTCCTTCTGCAAGGGATCTTCCCAATCCAGGGATCGAACCTGGGTCTCCTGCATTGCAGGCAGATTCTTTACCAACTGAGCTACTAGGGAAGCCCCAAATAAAGAGCACTCCATAACTTTGTGGCTTAAAACACTGTTAATGCATCTCATGGTTCTTCTGGGTTGTAATTTGGAAAGGGCTCAGTTGAGTGCTCTGACTAGAGATCTTTTGTGTGGTTGCAAAGGGATGGTGACTGGAACAGGAACAGTGAGAAGCTGATCGGGCATTACTTTTATCAGGTAGTCCCAGAAATTCCTTATATGATGTATCTTTAGCATCTTGTGTGGGTTTCTTCATGGCATAACAGCATAAGGTGGCCGGGCTACTTGTTTGGCAGTTCTAGGCTCCAGGGTGTATGTTTCAGTAAGCAAGGAGGAAGCTGTGGTACCTTTAGAGCCCTGGCCTTGGGATTTTGTTAATTTTGTGTATTCTTTTGTCAAAATAGTCACAAAAGCCCACCCATTTTCATAGAGAGGAGACACAGACCTCATCCCTTAATGACAGGAGTGTCAAGATCACATTGTAAAAAGAGCATATGGAATTGACAATATCGTTGTGATCGTCTTTGGAAAATCGGATCTGCCACATGCATTTTACTTTCCTCTTATAGATTTTTAAAATCTTGATTTAGAAATCCTTCACTAACTGAAGGACAAAAGTTTCCTCCTATGTTTGTAAGTTTGAGTGTGCTTTGCACAATTATGTCTGGGGTTCCTTGCATTATGTGAGGAAATAACCTAACTAAATTCTGTTATAGCTTGCATCGATTATTTTTTTTTTCTTACCATTGATCTGAAATGCTAGATTTGGTATAAATTTTTCATGTAAGCATGATTCTATTTCAAAGCTTCTGATTCGGTCACAGTGAAATTTTTATTGATTGCTATAGCTTTAAAAAAATTCTCTCCACATTGTTCTTAAAAACTATTGTCTTTTATTTTTTCATAAAATGTTGGAGTCAGTTTAAGAAATCAAAACACCCTGTTGGAAATTTCTTTGTAATGGAATGAAATTTATAGAATTATTTGGACAGAATTGTCATCTTCATAATATCTTGTCCTGTTGTACCTAGATGTAGTAATGGTCCTCATATATAATTAAAATAGTTTTATATTTTCCTTGAAGGTCAGACATATTGAATTATCTCTAAACTGTTTATTTAAAATTTTTTTTCTGTTTGTTCGAGGAAACAGAAATGCAGATGATCTAAGTTGATTTTGTATTCACAATCTTTGCTGAACTCAGTTTCTAATAAGTCTAAAATGTCTATTTGGAGACAAATACTGTATGGTACCACTTTTATATTGGAGTCTAAAGAATAATACAAATGAATGTATATGCAAAACAGAAACAGAATGATAGATATAGAAAACAAGGGGAGAGGGAAGTGGGCAGGGGCAACTGAGGGGTATGGGCTTAACAGACACAAACTACTAAGTATAAAATGGACAAGCAACAAGGATATATTGTATAGCACAGAGAATTAGTCATTACCTTTTGATAACTTTCAATGGAGTATAATCTCTTAAAAAATGCTCAATCACTGTGCTGTACACCTAAACCTAATACAATATTGTAAATCATGATCTGTACTTCAGCAAAAAAAAAAAAAAGTCTATATTCTCTTGGGGGTTCTAAGGAAAAATGAAAGTTTATTTTCATTTTCAGTCCTTATACATCCTCTTATTTTTCTCATCCTGTCCCACATAGCTTGTTCTTGATTTTTAAGGCAAGTGGCTCTAAGAAGTTACCCATTAATTGAAGTAGTTGATATAAGTTTTTGGTTCATACTCCTTTTTCGAAAACAATTTTCCTTCTATACATAGTTTATTAAGAGCTGCTAATTATGATATTGACTTGTATGGAATTCACTTCCAACATCTATTGTATTGATGATATAATTTTTCTCAGTGGCAGTTTATATTCCTAAACTTTATGTATTTAAACCACCCCTGTATTTATAACTGCTATAAATACAAATTTATTATAGTGTGTGTATTTATTGCTATCTTTTACAAATTAGTATTTCATTTAGGTGGTTTAGGTTCATGTCAATGAGATTGATTGGTCTACAGTTTCTTTTACTTGTGTTGTCCTTACTTGGTTTTGGTAAGATTATGCTGTAATCATATAATTATGTGAAGAGGGTGGCATTAGTGAAAATGGCAGAATAAGGGACCCCAAAGTACTTTCTTCCATTAAAGCAGTGAGAGAAACTGGCAAAATGGACAGAATCAAAATCTGTGGAACTCTGGAAACTAACCAAAAGCTTTCAGCAATCAAAGGAACACTTAATGAAGGAAACCTAATAAATCTTGTTAAGAAGACTGCTTTGTGTAATTTATCTTGGTCCCATCCTTCACTCCCTATATTAGGAGTGGCATTGAAGATAACACCCCTGTGCAGACATCTGTACCAGAATAAGCTTTATTTACAAATAATTGTGTTTTTACTTGTTTTTTTTTTTTTTTTTCATGAAGTGTATTCATTTGATATAAATTGTCTAACTTACTGGCTTAAGTTTATAATATTCTCTTTTAACCCTTTATTATTGCTGGTAATACCTCGCTCAAGGCTGATGTTTTTATTTTATGTATTATCTTTTTTCTTCCTTGCCTAAAGGTTTATCAATTTTATTGGTCTTGTCTGTGAACTAACATTTGGCTTTATTGACTTTTCACTACCATTTTTATGTTTTCTATTTTACTAATTTCTGTTTTGATTTTTATTTTCTTGTTATTTCTGACTTAATTTACTCTCTTCTTGTTTGTAAAGGTGAATTTGAGATTTTTCTTTTGATACATATTTAGTGTTATCATTTTCTTTAATGGATTGCTTTAGCTGCAACTCACAGATATTATGTTGTATTATGATTTTTTTCTCAGTTTAAAATAATTCCTGAATTGTTTTCCCCTAAGCTTTGAGAAATAATTGACATATAATATTGTGTAAGTTTAAGGTGTATAGCATCATGATTTGAAGGCTTCCTAGGTGGCTCACTGGTAAAGAATCTTCCTGCCAATGCAGGAGATGTGGGGTCATCCCTGCGATCTCTAGGAAGATCCCCTGGAGAAGGAAATGGCAACCCATTCCAATATTCTTGCCTGGATGATTCTATAGTCAGAGGAGCCTGGAGGGCTGCAAAGAGGGGTTTCAAAGAGTCATACATGACTGATCAACTGAGCAGACATGCACCCATCATTATTTGAATCACACATCTATGGTGAAATTATTACCATAAGGTCTGTCAGGATCTCCATATCCTATAATTATGCTGTGTTTGTATAGAGACCATTAAGATCTATTCTGTCAGCAATTTTCAAGTATACAATATAGTACTATAAATTATATTTACCATGTTGTACATTAGATTCCTAGAACTTATTAATCTTATAACTGGAAGTTTGTACTGTTTACCAACATCTCTCCTTTTCTCCTTCCTCCCAGCCCCTGGAAACTACTGTCTTACTCTGTTTCTGTGAATTTAGTTTTTTAAAATTTCACATACAATATTCATCTTTCTCTGTCTGCCTTATTTTACTTAGCATAATGTCCTCAAGTTTCATCTGCTGTCACAAAATGCAGTGTTTCCTTCTTTATTATGACCAAATTGACTCATTGGAAAAGACTCTGATGCTGGGAGGGATTGGGGGCAGGAGAAGAAGGGGACGACCGAGGATGAGATGGCTGGATGGCATCACTGACTCAATGGATGTGAGTCTGAGTGAACTCCGAGAGATGGTGATGAACAGGGAGGCCTGGCGTGCTGCGATTCATGGGGTCGCAAAGAGTCGGACACGACTGAGCGACTGAACTGAAAGATGTGTATAAGAGACAGNGAACTCCGAGAGATGGTGATGAACAGGGAGGCCTGGCGTGCTGCGATTCATGGGGTCGCAAAGAGTCGGACACGACTGAGCGACTGAACTGAACTGAACTGAACTGAATATTTCATTGTGTATGTATAACACATTTTTAAAATTTTTTTCAGTTTTATTGAGATATAATTTACATACAGAATTATATAGCTTTAAGGTATACAACAGGTTTCCCTGGTGGCTGAGCTGGTAAAGAATCCACCTGCAATGCAGGAGACCTGGGTTCGATCCCTGGATTGGAAAAATTCCCTGATGAAGGGAATGGCTACCATTTCCGGTACTCTTGTCTGGAGAATCCCATGGACAGAGGAGCCTGGTAGGCTACAGTCCTTGGGGTTGCAAAGATTTGGACATGACTGAGCAACTAGCACACAAACACACATACACAAGCGGTACAGCATTATGACTTATATACATCACAAAATATCATGAATAAGTTTCAGTTCAGTTTAGTCGCTCAGTCATGTCCAACTCTTTGCAATCCCATGAATCACAGCATGCCAGGCCTCCCTGTCCATCACCAACTCCCAAACTCATGTGCATCGAGTCAGTGATGCCATCCAGCCATTTCATCCTCTGTCATCCCCTTATCATCCTGCCCCCAATCCCTCCCAGCATCAGGGTCTTTTCCAATGAGTCAACTCTTCGCATGAGGTGGCCAAAGGACTGGAGTTTCAGCTTTAGCATCAGTCCTTCCACTGAACACTCAGGACTGATCTCCTTTGATGGACTGGTTGGATCTCCTTGCAGTCCAAGGGACTCTCAAGAGTCTTCTCCAACACCACAGTTTAAAAGCATCAATTCTTCAGCGCTCAGCTTTCTTCACAGTCCAACTTTCACATCCATAGATGACCACTGGAAAAACCATAGCCTTGACTAGATGGACCTTTGTTGGCAAAGTAATATCTCTGCTTTTGAATATGCTATCTAGGTTGGTCATAACTTTTCTTCCAAGGAGTAAGCATCTTTTAATTTAATGGCTGCAGTCACCATCTGCAGTGAGTTTGGAGCCCCACCAAATAAAGTCTGACACTGTTTCCCCATCTATTTCCCATGAAGTAATGGGACCAGATGCCATGATCTTTGTTTTCTGAATGTTGAGCTTTAAGCCAACTTTTTCGCTCTCCTCTTTCACTTTCATCCAGAGGCTTTTTAGTTCCTCTTCACTTTCTGCCATAAGGGTGGTGTCATCTGCATATCTGAGGTTATTGATATTTCTCCTGGCAATCTTGATTCCAGCTTGTGCTTCTTCCAGCCCAGCGTTTCTCATGATATACTCTGTTAGAAGTTAAATAAGCAGGGTGACAATATACAGCCTTGATGTACTCCCTTTCCTATTTGGAACCAGTCTGTTGTTCCATGTCCAGTTCCATGCTTCCTGACCTGCATATAGGTTTCTCAAGAGGCAGGTCAGTTTAGTGCACATCAATCTCATATAGATAAAAAATCATAGGAATACAGAAATTTTTTCCTTGTGTTGAGAACTCCTAGGCTTTACTTTCATCAACTTTCATATATAATATGCAACAGTGTTTATCATGTACATTACATATGTAGTACTTATCTATTTTATAACTGAAAATTTGTTCCTTTGACTGCCCTCAGACAATTCGCCCACACCACATTCCCTATCTCTACTAACCACAAATCTTTTTCTATGAGTTTGTTTGATTTTGAAATATAATTGACTTATGTTAGTTTCTGTTACACAACTCAGTGATCTGATATTTCTATTTGTTCCTTCAAAGTAATCACCATGATAAGTCTAGTTGCAATCTATCAAAATGCAAAGATATTACATAATTATTGACTATATTGTCCACCCTGTACATTTCATACTTGTGGCTTATTTATTTTGGTATTGAAGTTTGTACCTCTTATCTCCATTACCTATTTCTTCCTCATCTCTGGCAATCACTTGTTTGTTCTCTGTATCTATAATGGTTTCTGTTGTTATGTTTGTTCATTTGTTTTTTTTAGATTCTACACGTATGTGAAATTATAGAGTATTTGTCTTTCTCTTTATGACTTGTTTCACTTAGCATGATACCATCTAGGTCCAACCATGTTACAAATACCAAGATTTTATTCTTTCTTATGGTGGAGTAATACTCTATTATATATACATATATATATATGTATACACACACACACACACACACACACACATATATATATATATATATACCCATACACAAATATATGGGCTTCCCTGGTGGCTCAGAGGTTAAAGCGTCTGCCTCCAATGCGGGAGACCCGGGTTCGATCCCTGGGTCGGGAAGATCCCCTGGAGAAGGAAATGGCAATCCACTCCAGTATTCTTGTCTGGAGAATCCCATGGACGGAGAAGCCTAGTAGGTTACGGTCCACGGGGTCGCAAAGAGTCGGACACGACTGAGCAACTTCACCTTCACCTTCACACAAATATATATGTGTTTATATATATATGCTACATCTTATTTATCTATTCATCTATTGGTGGATACTTAGGTTGCTTTCATATCTTGGCTACTGTAAATAATGCAGCAATGAATGTAGGAGTGCATGTATGAATATCTTTTCTAATTAGTGTTTTCATTCTTTTCTGATAAGTACCCGGGAATGGAATTGCTGGATAATATGGTAGTTCTATTTTTAATTTTTTGAGGAGTCTCTGTACTGTTTTTCACAGTGGTTGCACCAATTTACATTTCCATCAATAGTGTACTAGATTTCTCTTTTCTCTTATGTCCTTGCCAGCACCTGATATTTGTTGTCTTTTTGATAATAGCCATTCTGACAGATGTGAGGTGATAATCTTACTGTGGTTTTGATTTGCATTTCCATGATTAGTGATACTGGGCATCTTTACATGTACTCTTGGCCATCTATGGGCCCTTCTGTTGTAGTGGGCTGACTGTTCTGGCAGTCTGGTAGATGTGGTTGGCCCCTGGTCTGGTTGGTTGCCAGACCTTTACTTGTGCAGAGCTTGAAGTCCACTGATGGGTGGAATCAGGTTACAAGGTGGCTGGATGCTGAGTCCTGGGGTTTCCTGGGCCTAATGCTGGCCCAGTGGCATGTAGAGCAAGATTTTGGGGTGAATGGTAGTAGGTCAGTAGTCTGGTAGTAGGTCAGTAGATCTAATGTCAGCTTGGTGGTGGGCAGAGCCAGCTTCTGACATGGCTGGCTATATAGGGTCTGGGGTGTTTAAATACTGGCCCACTGGCAAGTGAGACTAGAGTGTGGGTCATCTGATTGAATATTCTGACAGTGGCCCTTGCCAGAAACAGCATACTTGTGGTAGAATCAGATCTCCCAGATAGCTGCTGTATGCCCAGAGTGAGGTCTGATTGCTTCCTCCTCCTTTGGGAGGTTAGGATTGGCAGATGGGTTTGATCCGGGCTTCTTTCAACTTGCTGCTTCTGCCCTGGGTCCTGAGCATGTGAGATGTTGTGTGAGCCCTCTTAAGAATGTAGTCTCTATTTCCTATGGCTCTTTGGCTCTCCCAAAAGTAAGCTCCATGGACCTTCAAAACCAAATGTTCTGGGGACTCATCTTCCTGTTGCAGGACCTCTGGGCTCAATCCTTTGTGAGGCTCAGACCCTTTGCTCCTTGAGGAGAACCTCTGCAATTATAAATACCCTCCTATTTGTGAGTCACCTACCTGGGAACATGCATCTTGATTATACCCTCTCTCTACCTTTCTTACTCATCTTATTGTAGTTCTTTCTTTGTATCTTTAGTTGTACAAACTTGTAGAAGATCTTTTCTGCTAGTCTTCAGGTTATTCTCATCATACATTGCTCTGTAAATATTAGGTCACAAAAGTAATTGCCATTTTGGAACATGAATTTTAAATCATTAAAACTAGGCTCAAACACATCTCCATTAATCAAAATAGGACCACTACAATCAACATAATTTTCACAATGAGAAATAAATTTGTTTATTCCTGTAGCATAAAAATCCATGCTTTTGGATTCAATGAATTCTTGGAAAGCATTTTCTGCCCACTGCTGGTTGTAGAAGTGTTTTCCCTGCAAAAAGTTGTCGATATGCTTGAAGAAGTGGTAGTTTGGTTGGCAAGAGATGAGGTGAATACGCAGATGAGGCAAAATTGGCAAGAGATGAGGTGAATACGCAGATGAGGCAAAACATCTTAGCCCAATTTGTTCAACTTTTGAAGCATTGGTTGGGCAATGTGCTGTTGGGTGTTGTCGTGGAGAATTGAGCCTTTTCTATTGACCAATGCCAGCTGCAGTTTTTGGCATCTCATTGATTTGCTGAGCATACTTCTCGAATGTAGTGGCTTCCTGGGATTCAGAAAGCTATAGTGGATTTGACCTGCAGCAGACCACCAAATAGTGACCATTTGGTGCAAGTTTTGTTTTTTGGTGCAAGTTTGACTGTGGTAAGTGTTTTGGAGCTTCTTCTTGGTCCAGCCACTGAGCTGGTCATCACTGGTTGTCATATAAAGTCCTCTTTTCCTCACAGGTCGCAATCAAATCAAGAAATGGTTCATTGTTGTTGCATAGAATTAGAGAAGGTGACACTTCAAACCAGTGATATTTTTTTAACTTTCCGTCAGCTCATGAGGTACCTGCTTATTAAGGTTTTTCACTTTTCCAGTTTGCTTCAAATGTCGAATGACTGTAGAATGGTCCGCATCGAGGTCTTCGGCAACTTCTCAGGCAGTTGTAAGAGAATCGGCTTCCAGGCTTGCTCTCAAGTTGTCACTGTCAGCTTCTGACTGGGGGCCCCTGCACTCCTCATCTTCAAGGCACTCATCTCCTTTGCAAAACTGCTTGAACCACCACTGCCCTGGACATGCTTTAGCAGTTCCTGAGCCAAATGTGTTGTGGATGTTGCGAGTTGTCTCTGCTGCTTTATGACCCATTTTGAACTCAAATAAGAAAATTGCTCAAATTTGCTTTTTGTCTAACATCATTTCCATGGTCTAAAGTACAGATAAAATAAACAGCAAGTAATAAGTTATTAGCAAAAAAAAAAAAAAAACCATAAAGGGAGAAATGTGCATTAAAATTGTGTATAACATAATCACATTTATTGAAGGATATATTCCATTATCAAGCGGTGAATTTCAACAATGCAAAACCGCAATTAATTTTGCACCACTATAATAGTTGTCATTTTGGTGTGCCCATGGGAGGAGGTGCGCTGTTTCTTTCTACTTGGCCATCTTGGCCACTCCTCCCATAACACATTTCTTTATCAGTTTAATGGATGATGGATGCTTCAGTTGTTTCCATGTCTTGTCTATTATGAAAATGCTGCTATGAACATAGGAGTATAGGCATCTCTTTGAGACAGTGATGGCATTTCCTTCAGAGACACACCCAGATGAAACTTTGGGATCAATGGTCATTTTATCTTTAACCTTTCCAGGAACCTCCTTACTGTTTGCTATCAGTTCAATCGATCAGTCTTTGAGACCCCATGGACTCCACCACGCCAGGTTTCCCTGTCCATCACCAACTCCTGGAGCTTACTCAAACTCATGTCCATCGAGTCAGTGATGCCATCCAACTATCTCATCCTCTGTCGTCCCTGTTTCCTCTTGCCTTCAATCTTTCCCAGCATCAGGGCCTTTTCCAGTGAGTCAGTTCTTCACATCAGGTGGCCAAAGTATTGGAGTTTCAGCTTCAGCATCAGTCCTTCCAATGAATACCCAAGACTGATCTCCTTTAGGATGGACTGGTTGGATCTCCTTGCAGTCCAAGGGACTCTCAAGAGTCTTCAACACCACAGTTCAAAAGCATCAATTCTTCAGTGCTCAGCTTTCTTCACAGTCCAACTCTCACATCCATACATGACTACTTGAAAAACCATAGCTTTGACTAGACAGACTTTTGTTGGCAAAGTAATGCCTCAGCTTTTTAATATGCTGTCTAGGTTGATCATAGCTTTTCCTCCAAGGAGTAAGCGCCTTTTAATTTCAGGGCTGCAGTCACCATCTGCAGTGGTTTTGGAGCCCCACAAAATAAAAGTCTCTCACTGTTTCCATTGTTTCCCCATCTATTTGCCATGAAGTGATGATACCAGATGCCCTAATCTTAGTTTTGTAAATGTTGAGTTTTAAGCCAGTTTTTTCACTCTCCTCTTTCACTTTCATCAAGAGGCTCCTTAGTTCTTCTTTGCTTTCTGCCATAAGGGTGATGTCATCTGCATATCTGAGGTTATTGATATTTCTCCAAGAAATCTTGATTCCAGAGTGTGCATCATCCAGCCTTGCATTTTGCATGGTGTACTCTGCATATAAGTTAAATAAGCAGAGTGACAATATACAGCCTTGACGTACTCCTTTTCCTATTTGGAACCAGTCTGTTGTTCCATGTCCAGTTCTAACTGTTGCTTCCTGACCTGCATACAGGCTTCTCAAGAGGCAGGTCAGGTGGTCTGGTATTCCCATCTCTTTCAGAATTTTCCACAGTTTATTGTGATCCACACAGTCAAAGGCTTTGGCATAGTCAATAAAGCAGAAGTAAATGTTTTTCTGGAACTCACTTGCTTTTTTTTAATGATCCAACGGACATTGGCAATTTGATCTCTGGTTGCTCTGCCTTTTCTAAATCCAGCTTGAACATCTGGAAGTTCTCACACTGTTGAAGTCTAGCTTGGAGAATTTTGAGCATTACTTTGCTAGCATGTGAGATGAGAGCAATTGTGGGGTAGTTTGGACATTCTTTGGCATTGCCTTTGTTTGGGATTGGAGTGAAAACTGACCTTTTCCAGTCCTGTGGCCACTGCTGAGTTTTCCAAATTTGTTGGTAGATTGAGTGCAGCACTTTCACAGCATCATCTTTTAGGATTTGAAATAGTTCGGCTGGAATTCCATCGCTTCCACTTGCTTTGTTTGTAGTGATGCTTCCTAAGACCCACTTGACTTTGTATTCCAGGATATCTGGCTCTAGGTGAGTGATCACACCATCATGATTATCTGGGTCATGAAGGTCTATTTTGTATAGTTTTTGGTATTCTTGCCACCTCTTCTTATCTTCTGCTTCTGTTAGGTCCATAACATTTCTGTCCTTAATTGTGCCCATCATTGCCTGAAATGTTCCCTCGATATCTCTAATTTTCTTGAAGAGATCTCTAGTCTTTCCCAGTCTATTGTTTTTTTTCTATTTCTTTGAATTGATCACTGAGGAAGGCTTTCTTGCTATCTCTCCTTGCTGTTCTTTGGAACTTTGCATTCAAATGGGTGTATCTTTCCTTTTCTCCTTTGCCTTTCACTTCTCTTCTTTTCTCAGCTATTTGTAAGGTCTCCTTAGACAAACATTTTGCGTTTGCATTTCTTTTTCTTGAGGATGGTTTTGATCACTGCCTCCTGTACAATGTCATGAACCTCTGTCCATAGTTCTTCAGGCACTCTGTCTATTAGATCTAATCCCTTGAATCTATTTGTCACTTCCACTGTATAATCATAAGGGATTTGATTTAGCTCGTACTTGAATGATCTAGTGGTTTTCCCTACTTTCTTCAATTTAAAGTCTGAATTTGGCAGTAAGGTGTTGATGATCTGAGCCACAGTCAGCTTCCAGTCTTGTTTTTGCTGACTGTGTAGATCTCCATCTTTGGTTGCAAAGAAAATAGTCTTTCTGATTTTGGTATTGACCATCTGGTGATGTCCATATGTAGAGTCTTCTCTTGTGTTTTTGGAAGAGGGTGTTTGCTATGACCAGTGCATTCTCTTGGCAAAATTCTGTTAGCCTTTGCCCTGAATTGTTTTGTACTCCAAGGCCAAATTTGTCTGTTATTCCAGGTGTTTCTTGACTTCCTACTTTTGCATTCTAGTCCCCCATAATGAAAAGGACATCTTTTTTGAGTGTTAGTTCTAGAAGGTCTTGTAGGTCTTCATAGAACCATTCAGCTTCTTCAGCATTACTGGTCGGGGCATAGACTTGGATTACTGTCATGTTGAAGGTTTTGCGTTGGAAACAAACAGAGATCATTCTGTCCTTTTTGAGACTGTATCCAAGTACTGCATTTTGGACACTTTTGTTGACTGTGAGGGCTACTCCATTTCTTCTAAGGGATTCTTGCCCACAGTAGTATATATAATTTGTATTTGAGTGTCTCCTGTGAAGTTAGGGGTCAGCAGTAGCCTGCTGTAGGCCTGCACCCAGGCTCTGGGTGCTGCAGATCTCGGTATGGCTTAATCCCTCTTGGAGGAGGTCGTCATTATCCCCACCATAGAGCTGCCAGAACTTACTCAGGACTGGGGAAACAGACTCTTGGAGGGCACAAACAAAATTTTGTGTGCACTAGGACCCAGGGGAAAGGAGCAGTGATCCCAAAAGAGACTGACCCAGACTTGCCCATGAGTGGCCAGTAGTCTCTGGCAGAGGTGTGGGTCAGTGGTGGCCTGCTGTAGGGTTGGGGGCACTCAGTGCAGCAGTGCATGCGTGGGACCTTTTGAAGGAGGTCTCCATATTCTTCATTTCCTCCACCATAGTTTGGCCTCAGGTCAAACAACAGGTAGGGAACACAGCCCCACTCTTCAACAGAAAATTGGATTAAAGATTTACTGAGCATTGCCCCACCCATCAGAACAAGACCCAGTTTCCTCCTCAGTCAGTCTCTCCCATCAGGAAGCTTCTTATCCTTATCCATCAGAGGGTCAGCATAATGAAAACCACAATCACAGAAAAGCTAATCACACTGATCACATTGTCTAATTCAATGAAACTATGAGCCATGCTGTGTAGGGCCACCTAAGACGGATATGTCATGGTGGAAAGTTCTGACAAAATGTGATCCACTGGAGAAGGGAATGGCAAACCACTTCAGTATTCTTGCCTTGAGAACCCCATGAGCAATGTGAAAAGCCCAAACATTAGGACACTGAAAGATGAACTCCTCAGGTTGGTAGGTGCCCAATATTGCTACTGGAGATCAGTGGAGAAATAACTCCAGAAAGAATGAAGAGACAGAGCCAAAGCAAAAACAACACCCAGTTGTGGATGTGACTGGTGATGGAAGTAAAGTCCGATGCTGTAAAGAGCAATATTGCATAGGAACCTGGAATGTCAGGTCCATGAGTCAAGGCAAATTGGAAGTGGTCAAACGGGAGATGGCAAGAGTGAGCATCAACATTTTAGGAATCAGTGAACTAAAATGGACTGGAATGAGTGAGTTTAACTGTTTGCCCTAATGGCTGTAAAATTCACACTCCCACCAAAAGTGCAGCAAATTTTCTTTTTTCTTCACATCCTTGCTAACCCTTGTGTTAGAGGAGGTCACTGGAAGCATATGACCACCAGCAGACTTGAGTTGGACCTGGGTTGTTGAAGAATCCTTCCTCCATTCCCCTGGGGATGATGTCTCTCTGTCCTAGGCTGCCTCGTTTTGGGGGAGGTGTGACAGGTAATGTGAGACCATCTTTCCTATGTTCTTTAATGCGTTTTTTATTTTGTTTCACCCAGGTACTGCAGTCCCTTACCTGGAATCCTTAGCTCTTGTTCAGATATTTTTGTGTGTGTATAGTTATTGGAACTTCTGTTTCTGGGAGGAGATGAGTGCTAGAAACTCCTATACCATTATCTTGCTGACATCACTCCTGAATTGCCTTTTATTTTTTCTTTGACCTATGGGTTATTGAGAGCTGTTTTAGTTTCCAAATATCTGGAATTTTTCCAGATATCTTTCCATTCTCTGTCTCACATTTTTTTGTTGTTGTGGTGGTGGTGGTGGTTAAAAAAAAAAAAAAAACTTTCTGTGACTTGAATCTTTTAAAATTTATTCAGGCTATTGAATGGTTAATATTGATAAATGTGCCAGACCCACCTGAAAAGAATATATATTCTTTTGTTTTTAGGTGTTCTATAAATGTCAATTGTTTGCTGTTGCTTGAATTGATGTCCTTACTGGCATTCTCTCTACTTATTAATTATTCAGACAGTAGTGTTAATCTGTGAATTTGTATGTTTGTCTATCATTTTTTTGTGGTTTTACAAGTTAGTATTTTGAAGCTCAGTTTTTAGATGAATAAACGTTTTGAATTATCTCCCCCATATTCTGAAGAATTGGTTTCATGCATTATAATCCTATGTTTTCATCCTGTTTAAACCACACAAGACATTATGTTTTCATTTATGTTTCATCACATACTTCTTTTTACTGCTTTTCATAGTTTCCTACATACCCATGTTTCCCTCTGAGATCGCTTTCCTTCTCCCTAAACAACTCTTTTTAGTGTTTGTTTTATAGCAACTTCTCAAGAAAATTATTCCAGATTTTGATTTCTGAAAATGTATATGTGAATGATATTTTTGCTCAGTATAGAATTCCTTTTTTGATGAGGATGATTTTTAAAGTTTTTATTGAACTGTTACTATATTGCTTCTGTTTAATGTTTTCATTTTTTGGCTGTGAGGCATGTGGGATCTTAGCTTCCTACCCAAGGATCGCACCTGCACCCCCTGTATTGGAAGGTGAAGTCTTTCAATACACTGGACCTCTAGGGAAGACCCAAAATAGAATTCTTGATCTGTAAATTCTTTCACAAATTTAAAGGTGTTATTTCATTGTCTTCTGGCTCCCACTGTTTCTCTTAATGCAGGTGTAAGTCTTTTTACTACTCCTATAAAAATAATGTGATTTAAAAAATCTGGATGCTCTAAAGATCTTAATTATGTCCTTGGTTTTCAGTAGTTTAACTAGGATGTATATGCTGCTGCTGCTAAGTCGCGTCAGTTATGTCTGACTCTGTGCAACCCCATAGACAGCAGCCTACAAGGCTCCGCCATCCCTGGGATTCTCCAGGCAAGAACACTGGAGTGGGTTGCCATTTCCTTCTCCAATGCTTGAAAGAAAGTGTAAAGTGAAAGTGAAGTCCCTCAGTCATGTCTGACTCAGTGACCCCATGGACTGCAGCCTACTAGGTTCCTCTGTCCATGGGATTTTCCAGGCAAGAGTACTGGAGTGGGTTGCCATTGGCTTCTCATTGTATATAGGTGTGGTGATTTTTCATATTTATTTTGCTTGGGGTTTGCATAGATTCTTATACCTGTGGGTTTTTTTTTTTAATTACTATTAGTTTTAGAAAATTATCTTCAAATACTGTTTTTGCTCAATTCTCCTCTCCTTCTGGAATGCTAATAGAAATATATAAGTGTATTAGCCATTCAGTCATGTCTGATTCTTTGCGACTCCATGTTCTGTAGCCCGCCAGGCTCCTCTGTCCATGGAATTCTCCAGACAAGAATACTGGAGTGGGGAACCATTCCCTTCTTCAGGGGAACTTCCCAACTCAGGGATCAAACCCTAGTCTCCCATATTGCAGGCAGATTCTTTACCATGATCCAATAAATATGTAATACATGTGTGTGTGTGTGTGTGTGTAAATATACATATATAATGTATACATATATTTTTCTTTCATTTCAATATTTTCTATTGACCTATCTTACATTTCACTAACCTTATATCCTGCTATGTATAATCTACTATAAACTTATTGTTATTAATTTCAATTGTAATTTTCATGCCATTTTATATTATAAATTACAGTCTGTTGTAATTCTACATGTTTTCTTCTATTTCTCTACTTAAAACATTCTAGTAAATCATTTATTTAAAACACTCTAAGTCACTTATTTACTATCAGTTTCCATCTACTTTCTTCTCTTGCTTTCATAGTTCTGCCCCTAGGCATGCCTAGACATTTTCATTAAATATAGGACATTGTATATAAAATTATGAAGACTCTAGAAGAACTTTGGTTATGTTCCATAAAACACAGTTCACTCTTCTGTTAAATAGAGGCAGATAAAATAGCAAATACTTTAATGCAATCAAGGTCTGAAAAACACTGACCTTGGATTGGAGTTTTAGAAAGTGCCTGCATGCTAAGTTGCTTCAGTTATCCATCAAGTTGTCCAACTTTTTGACACCCTATGGTCTACAGCCTGCCAGTCTCCTCTGTGCATGGGATTCTCCACGTAAAATACTGGAGTAGGTTACCATGCTGCTCTTCAGGGGATTTCCTGACCCAGGTATCGAACCTGTGTCTTATGGCTCCTGCATTGGCAGGCAGGTTCTTTAGCACTAGTGCAACCTGGTAAAGTTCAGTTCAGTTCAGTCACTCAGTCGTGTCTGACTCTTTGCGACCCAGTGAATTGCAGCACGCCAGGCCTCCCTGTCCATCACCAACTCCTGGAGTTCACCCAAACTCATGTCCATTGAGTCAGTGATAGCATCCAGCCATCTCATCCTCTGTCATCCCCTTCTCCTCCTGCCTCCAATCCCTCCCAGCAACAGAGTCTTTTCCAATGAGTCAAATCTTCGCATGAGGTGGCCAAAGTATTGGAGTTTCAGCTTCAGCATCATTCCTTCCAAAGAACTCCCAGGGCTGATCTCCTTCAGAATGGACTGGTTGGATCTCCTTGAAGTCCAAGGGACTCTCAAGAGTCTTCTCCAGCACTACAGTTCAAAAGCATCAATTCTTCAGTGCTCAGCTTTCTTCACAGTCCAACTTTCACATTGATACATGACTACTGTAAAAACCACAGCCTTGACTAGATGGACCTTTGTTGACAAAGTAATGTCTCTGCTTTTGAATATGCTATCTAGGTTGGTCATAACTTTCCTTCCAAGGAGTAAGTGTCTTTTAGTTCATGGCTGCAATCACTATCTGCAGTGATTTTGGAGCCCAAAAAAATAAAGTCTGACACTTTTTCCACTGTTTCCCCATCTATTTCCTATGAAGTGATGAGACCAGATGCAATGATCTTAGTTTTCTGAATGTTGAACTTTAAGCCAACTGTTTCACCCTCTTCTTTCACTTTCATCAAGAGGCTTTTTAGTTCCTCTTCACTTTCTGCCATAAGGGTGGTGTCATCTGCATATCTGAGGTTATTGATATTTCTCCTGGCAGTCTTGATTCCAGCTTGTGTTTCTTTCAGCCCAGCATTTCTCATGATGTACTCTGCATATAAGTTAAATAAGCAGGGTGGCAATATACAGCCTTGACGTATTCCTTTCCCTATTTGGAACCAGTTTGTTGTTCCATGTCCAGTTCTAACTCTTGCTTCCTGACCTGCATACAGATTTCTCAAGAGGCAGGTCTGGTGGTCTGGTATTCCCATCTCTTTCAGAATTTTCCACAGTTTATTGTGATCCACACAGTCAAAGGTTTTGGCATAGTCAATAAAGCAGAAGTAGATGTTTTTCTGGAACTTTCTTGCTTTTTCCATGATCCAGTGGATGTTGGCAATTTGATCTCTGGTTCCTCTGCCTTTTCTAAAACCAGCATGAACATCTGGAAGTTCACGGTTCACGTGTTGCTGAAGCCTGGCTTGGAGAATTTTGAGCATTACTTTACTAGCGTGTGAGATGAGTGCAATTGTGCAGTAATTTGAGCATTCTTTGGCATTCCCTTTCTTTGGGATTGGAATGAAAACTGACCTTTTCCAGTCCTGTGGCCACTGCTGAGTTTTCCAAATTTGCTGGCATATTGAGTGCAGCACTTTCACAGCATCATCTTTCAGGATTTGAAACAGCTCAACTGGAATTCCATCACCTCCACTAGCTTTGTTCGTAGTGATGCTTTCTAAGGCCCACTTGACTTCACATTCCAAGATGTCTGGCTCTAGATTAGTGATCACATCATCATGATTATCTGGGTCGTGAAGATCTTTTTTGTACAGTTCTTCTGTGTATTCTTGCCACCTCTTCTTAATATCTTCTGCTTCTGTTAGGTCCATACCATTTCTGTCCTTTATCGAGCCCATCCTTGCATGAAATGTTCCCTTGGTATCTCTAATTTTCTTGAAGAGATCTCTAGTCTTTCCCATTCTGTTGTTTTCCTCTATTTCTTTGCATTGATCACTGAAGAAGGCTTTCTTATCTCTTCTTGCTATTCTTTGGAACTCTGCATTCAGGTGCTTATATCTTTCCTTTTCTCCTTTGCTTTTCGCCTCTCTTCTTTTCACAGCTATTTGTAAGGCCTCCCCAGACAGCCATTTTGCTTTTTTGCATTTCTTTTCCATGGGGATGGTCTTGATCCCTGTCTCCCGTACAATGTCACGAACCTCATTCCATAGTTCTTCAGGCACTCTATCTATCAGATCTAGGCCCTTAAATCTATTCCTCACTTCCACTGTATAATCATAAGGGATTTGATTTAGGTCATACCTGAATGGTCTAGTGGTTTTCCCTACTTTCTTCAATTTGAGTCTGAATTTGGTAATAAGGAGTTCATGATCTGAGCCACAGTCAGCTCCTGGTCTTGTTTTTGTTGACTGTATAGAGCTTCTCCATCTTTGGCTGCATAGAATATAATCAATCTGATTTCGGTGTTGACCATCTGGTGATGTCCACGTGTAGAGTCTTCTCTTGTGTTGTTGGAAGAGGGTGTTTGCTATGACCAGTGCATTTTCTTGGCAAAACTCTATTAGTCTTTGCCCTGCTTCATTCCGCATTCCAAGGCCAAATTTGCCTGTTACTCCAGGTGTTTCTTGACTTCCTACTTTAGCATTCCAGTCCCCTATAATGAAAAGGACATCTTTTTTGGGTGTTAGTTCTAAAAGATCGTGTAGGTCTTCATAAAACCGTTCAACTTCAGCTTCTTCAGCATTACTGGTTGGGGCATAGACTTGGATAACTGTGATATTGAATGGTTTGCCTTGGAGACGAACAGAGATCATTCTGTCATTTTTGAGATTGCATCCAAGTACTGCATTTCGGACTCTTTTGTTGACCATGATGGCTACTCCATTTCTTCTGAGGGATTCCTGCCCGCAGTAGTAGATATAATGGTCATCTGAGTTAAATTCACCCATTCCAGTCCATTTTAGTTCGCTGATTCCTAGAATGTCGATATTCACTCTTGCCATCTCCTGTTTGACCACTTCCAATTTGCCTTGATTCATGGACCTGACATTCCAGGTTCCTATGCAATATTGCTCTTTACAGCATCAGACCTTGTTTCTATCATCAGTCATATCCACAAGTGATTTTTGCTTTGGCTCCATCCCTTAATTCTTTCTGGAGTTATTTCTCCACTGATATCCAGTAGCATATTGGGCATCTACCAATCTGGGGAGTTCCTCTTTCAGTATCCTATCATTTTGCCTTTTCACACTGTTCCTGAGGTTCTGAAGGCAAGAATACTGAAGTGGTTTGCCATTCCCTTCTCCAGAGGACCACATTCTGTCAGACTTCTCCACCATGACCCCCCCGTCTTGGGTGGCCCCACAAGGCATGGCTTAGTTTCATTGAGTTAGACAAGGCTGTGGTCCATGTGATTAGATTGACTAGTTTTCTGTGATTATGGTTTGTGTGTCTGCCCTCTGATACCTCTAGCAACACCTACTGACTTACTTGGGTTTCTCTTACCTTGGACGTGGGGTATCTCTTCACGGCTGCTTTAGCGAAGCACAGTTATTACCCCTTACCTTGAATGAGGGGTATCTTCTTACAGCTGCCCCTCCTGACCTTGTACGTGGGGTAGCTCCTCTTGGCCCTCCTGCGCCCACGCAGCCACTGCTTCTTGGACGTGTGGTATCTCCTCCCAGCCACTGCCCCTGACCTCGGGTGTGGGGTTGCTCCTCTAGGCCTCTGCCCCTGACCTCGGACGTAGGGGTAAAGCTCAGTTTCTGTTTAATTTACATTCCTTGGACATTGTTTTTCAGTCACTCAGTCATGTCCAACTCTGACCCCATGGATGCAGCGCACCAGGCTTCCCTGTCCTTCACTGTCTTCCAGAGCTTGCTCTAACTCACGTCCATTGAGTCTGTGATGCCATCCAACCATCTCATCCTCTGTTGCCCTTTCTTTGGATGTAGGCATTCAGAGTTTCCAACTGATAGAATGTTTTTTATTCTGGGGCCCCTTCTGGTAAAGATTCTCCTTCCCTGTCTTGAGAACTTGGCAAACGTCTCGAGAGGAAAACCAGCTGTTTCTGAGGCATGAATTTTCTCTTTGCATACCCCTAAATGGCTGGAAGCTCTTCTGGTTTGTCACCAGGCTCAGCAAATTTTATGTTCTATGTACAATACCATGAATAACCCCAGTAAAACTATCTTTATGAGGTCACTCATCTCTTTGACATTCTCCCCTATCCTGAATGTTTACCCCTCTACTTCTCAATTCTTTTGTAGGTCTAACACTCATAGTCATGTGATTTTTAAAATTTATCTAGAATTTTTGGGCTTCCCCGATGGCTCAGATGGTAAAGAATCTACCTGCAATGTGGGAGACCCAGGTTCAGTCTCTGGGTCAGGAAGATCCCCGGGAGAAGGAAATGACAACCCACTCCAGTATTCTTGCCTGGAGAATCCCATGAACAGAGGGAGCCTGGCGGGCTACAGTCCATGGGGTCACAAAGAGTCAGACACGACTGAGTGACTAACAGTTTCACTTTCAGAGTCCTCACATACTATTAGTCATGTGATTTTAAAAATTCACCCAGAAGTTTTAGTACTTAAAGAGCACTGCACTATTGCCAGTTATTCCCATCTTGTGAGCTTTTACTTTCAATTACTATTTTATTTTCCCAAGTTCTTTATCAGATTTATCTGGCCATTAATTATAGACTCTTGACTCTTGTGTTTATCAAATTTCTCTATTTTCTATGAACATTTTAGCCATAGTATCCCCACCCCCCTGACCCTTTTCAGTACCCAGTAATTCCAAAATCTGAAGTTTTTGGAGGTATAATTGTTATTTGTCACTCCAGCTAACCCTTACTGATGAGGTCTTGTTTTCTCTTACAGTGGGTACATTTTGATTGTGAGCTTATGCTTACCTGATTTTGTTCAACCTTAATCAATCTACTCATTGAGGGGCTTATATTGAAGATGATTTCTTCCAGAGAGTTTTCATGCAGACTTCTGTCACTTTAAGTTCCTCACTCAGTGCCCCCTGGGCCAATCTAAATTCAACCCTCTGACCCAACTCAAGGCCACTGTACTAACTGAATACATGTGTACATCCTAATTATTAGAATCTGTGAATCTGCTACCTTTCGTGGCAAAAGTGACCTTGCAGATAAAGTTCAGTTAGGAATGTGACCTGGAGAGAATCCCAAGTACCCGGGTGGCCCTGACAGAATCACAGGAGTCCTCTTACAAGGGAATTGGGAGGCCAAAGAGAAGAGATGATGCTTCACAGCTGGTTGTTAAAGTGAAGGAAGCAGTTGGAGTGATACTTGGAATCTGGCAGAAGCAAATAGGAATTTTCCCTGGTGCCTCCAAAAGGTACACAGTCTTGGTCTTAGCTTGGGGTGACAAGTTTTGCAGGAAATTCCTAACTTTTTTTCCCACCGCAGAGGCTTGGGGTAGACCATTTGTCTTGCCATTCCTCCTCCTATGGTCCTGGATGCCTGCAGAAATTTCCATCTAACACCTCAACCTGCGAAAGCCCACAATTTTTTTCTTCTATTCCCCTGTTACTGTCAAAATCAAGTATTTAGTTTTGTGTGTGTGAAGAGATACCCTCAGGCAGCCTGGCAATGCCACGTTGACTCCCCTCTCATGTTGTTAACTGTGTCTAACTCAGAATTTTTAGGTATTTTTAGCAGGAGAGAGTCAGATTCTAAAATAAACTGCTATGTGCTTTTAAAAAAAATAATGTGTAAATGAATATGTCAGAGAAATTACATAAAAGCATTACAAATATTTGATCAATATTTCAGTGATAGAGATTTTTTTTTTTTGCTTTTCACTTGAATCATTTATTATTATAAATTTATTTGTTTTAATTGGCAGCTAATTACTTTACAGTATTGTATTGGTTTTGCCATACATCAACATGAATCCGCCACGGGTGTACACGTGTTCTCCATCCTGAACCACCTCCCACCTCCCTCCCCATACCATCCCTCTGGGTCATCCCAGTGCACAAGCCCCAAGCATCCTGTATCATGCATCAAACCTGGACCGGCAATTCATTTCATATATGATATTATACATGTTTCAATGCCATTCTCCCACATCATCCCACCCTTGCCCTCTCCCACAGAGTCCAAAAGACTGTTCTATACATCTGTGTCTCTTTTGCTGTCTTGCATACAGGGTTATCATTACCATCTTTCTAAATTCCATATATATGCGTTAGTATAGTGTATTGATGTTTTTCTTTCTGGCTTACTTCACTGTATAATCGGCTCCAGTTTCATCCACCTCATTAGAACTGATTCAAATGTATTCTTTTTAATGGCTGAATAATGCTCCATTGTGTATAGGTACCACAGCTTTCTTATCCATTCATCTGCTGATGGACATCTAGGTTGCTTCCATATCCTGGCTATTATAAACAGCACTGCGATGAACACTGGGGTATACGTGTCTCTTTCAATTCTGGTTTCCTCAGTGTGTATGCCCAGCAGTGTCATAAGGCAGTTCTATTTGCAGTTTTTTAAGGAGTCTCCACACTGTTCTCCATAGTGGCTGTACTAGTTTGCATTCCCACCAACAGTGTAGGAGGGTTCCCTTTTCTCCACACCCTCTCCAGCATTTACTGCTTGTAGACTTTTGGATTGCAACCATTCTGACTGGCATGAAATGGTACCTCACTGTGGTTTTGATTTGCATTTCTCTGATAATGAGTGATGTTGAGCATCTTTTCATATGTTTATTAGCCATCTGTAGATCTTCTTTGGAGAAATGTCTATATAGTTCTTTGGCCCATTTTTTGATTGGGTCATTTATTTTTCTGGAATTGAGGTACAGGAGTTGCTTGTATATTTTTGAGGGTAGTTGTTTGTCAGTTGCTTCATTTGCTATTATTTTCTCCCATTCCGAAGGCTGTCTTTTCACCTTGCTTATAGTTTCCTTTGTTGTGCAGAAGCTTTTAATTTTAATTAGGTCCCATTTGTTTATTTTTGCTTTAATTTCCAATATTCTTGGAGGTGGGTCATAGAGGATCCTGCTGTGATTTATGTTGGAGAGTGTTTTGCCTATGTTCTCCTCTAGGAGTTTTATAGTTTCTGGTCTTACGTTTAGATCTTTAATCCATTTTGAGTTTATTTTTGTGT
>SJYT01072563.1:121998-163119 GCA_006410635.1 Cephalophus harveyi
CATTTTCATTTCTAATTTTATTGATTTGATTTTTGTCCCTTTGTTTCTTGATGAGTCTGGCTAATGGTTTGTCAATTTTATTTATCCTTTCAAAGAACCAGCTTTTGGCTTTGTTGATTTTTGCTATGGTCTCTTTTGTTTCTTTTGCATTTATTTCTGCCCTAATTTTTAAGATTTCTTTCCTTCTACTAACCCTGGGGTTCTCCATTTCTTCCTTTTCTAGTTGCTTTAGGTGTAGAGTTAGGTTATTTATTTGAGTTTTTTCTTGTTTCTTGAGGTATGCCTGTATTGCTATGAACCTTCCCCTTATAGCACTGCTTTTACAGTGTCCCACAGGTTTTGGGGTGTTGTGTTTTCATTTTCATTTGTTTCTATGCATTTTTTGATTTCTTCTGTGATTTCTTGGTTATTCAGCAGCGTGTTGTTCAGCCTCCATATGTTGGAATTTTTAATAGTTTTTCTCCTGTAATTGAGATCTAATATGACTGCATTGTGGTCAGAAAAGATGCTTGGAATTATTTCAATTTTTTTGAATTTACCAAGGCTAGATTTATGGCCCAGGATGTGATCTATCCTGGAGAAGGTTCTGTGTGCACTTAAGAAAAAGGTGAAATTCATTGTTTTGGGAAATGTCCTATAGATATCAATTAGGTCTAACTGGTCTATTGTATCATTTAAAATTTGTGTTTCCTTGTTAATTTTCTGTTTAGTTGATGTATCTATAGGTGTGAGTGGGGTATTAAAGTCTCCCACTATTATTTTATTGTTAATTTCCCCTTTCATGCTTGTTAGTATTTTTCTTACATATTGCGGTGCTCCTATGTTGGGTGCATATATATTTATAATTGTTATATCTTCTTCTTGGATTGATCCTTAATAGTGTCCTTCTTTGTCTCTTTTCACAGCCTTTGTTTTAAAGTCTATTTTATCTGATATGAGTATTGCTACTCCTGCTTTCTTTTGGTCTCTATTTGCATGGAATATCTTTTTTCCAGCCCTTCACTTTCAGTCTGTATGTGTCCTCTGTTTTGAGGTGGGTCTCTTGTAGGCAGCATATATAGGGATCTTGTTTTTGTTTCCTTTCAGCCAGTCTTTGTCTTTTGGTTGGGGCATTTAACCCATTTACATTTAAGGTAATTATTGATAAGTATGATCCCATTGCCATTTACTTTATTGTTTTGGGTTCAAGTTTATACACCCTTTTTGTGTTTCTTGTCTAGAGAAGATCCTTTAGCATTTGTTGGAGAGCTGGTTTGGTGGTGCTGAATTCTCTCAGCTTTCGCTTATCTGTAAAGCTTTTGATTTCTCCTTCATATTTGAATGAGATCCTTGCTGGGTACAGTAATCTGGGCTGTGGGTTATTTTCTTTCATCACTTTAAGTGTGTCTTACCTTTCCCTTCTGGTCTGAAGCGTTTCTATTGAAAGATCAGTTGTTATCCTTATGGGAATCCCCTTGTGCATTATTTGTTGTTTTTCCCTTGCTGCTATTAATATTTGTTCTTTGTGTTTGATCTTTGTTGATTTGATTAATATGTGTCTTGGGGTGTTTCACCTTGGGTTTATCCTGTTTGGAACTCTCTAGATTTCTTGGACTTGGGTGATTATTTCCTTCCCCATTTTAGGGAAATTTTCAACCATTATCTCCTCAAGTATTTTCTCAGGGTCTTTCTTTTTATCTTCTTCTTCTGGGACTCCTATGATTTGAATATTGGGGCGTTTAACACTGTCCTGGAGGTCTCTGAGATTGTCCTCATTTCTTTCAATTTGTTTTTCTTTTTCCCCTCTGATTCATTTATTTCTACCATTTTATCTTCTACTTCACTAATCCTATCTTCTGCCTCCATTATTCTACTATTTGTTCCCTCCAGAGTGTTTTTGATCTCATTTATTGCATTATTCATTGTATACTGACCCTTTTTCCTTTCTTCTAGGTCCTTGTTAAACCTTGCTTGCATCTTCTCAATCCTTGTCTCCAGACTATTTATCTGTGATTCCATTTTGATTTCAAGATTTTAGATAATTTTCACTATCATTATTCGGAATTCTTTATCAGGTAGATTCCCTATCTCTTCCTCTTTTGTTTGGTTTGGTGGGCATTTATCCTGTTCCTTTACCTGCTGGGTATTCCTCTGTCTCTTCATCTTATTTATATTGCTGTGTTTGGGATGGCCTTTCTGTATTCTGGCAGTTTGTGGAGTTCTCTTTATTGTGGAGTTTCCTCACTGTGGATGGGGTTGTACAGGTGGCTTGTCAAGGGTTCCTGGTTAGGGAAGCTTGTGTCAATGTTCTGGTGGGTGGAGCTGGATTTCTTTCCTCTGGAGTGCAATGAAGTGTCCAGTAATGAGTTATGAGATGTCAGTGGGTTTGGAGTGACTTTGGGCAGCCTGTATATTGAAGCTCAGGGCTGTGTTCCTGTGTTGCTGGAGAATTTGCATGGTATGTCTTGCTCTGGAACTTGTTGACCCTTGGGTGGTGCTTGGTTTCAGTGTAGGTATGGAGGAATTCATTTATTTCTACCATTTTATCTTCTACTTCACTAATCCTATCTTCTGCCTCCATTATTCTACTATTTGTTCCCTCCAGAGTGTTTTTGATCTCATTTATTGCATTATTCATTGTATACTGACCCTTTTTCCTTTCTTCTAGGTCCTTGTTAAACCTTGCTTGCATCTTCTCAATCCTTGTCTCCAGACTATTTATCTGTGATTCCATTTTGATTTCAAGATTTTAGATAATTTTCACTATCATTATTCGGAATTCTTTATCAGGTAGATTCCCTATCTCTTCCTCTTTTGTTTGGTTTGGTGGGCATTTATCCTGTTCCTTTACCTGCTGGGTATTCCTCTGTCTCTTCATCTTATTTATATTGCTGTGTTTGGGATGGCCTTTCTGTATTCTGGCAGTTTGTGGAGTTCTCTTTATTGTGGAGTTTCCTCACTGTGGATGGGGTTGTACAGGTGGCTTGTCAAGGGTTCCTGGTTAGGGAAGCTTGTGTCAATGTTCTGGTGGGTGGAGCTGGATTTCTTTCCTCTGGAGTGCAATGAAGTGTCCAGTAATGAGTTATGAGATGTCAGTGGGTTTGGAGTGACTTTGGGCAGCCTGTATATTGAAGCTCAGGGCTGTGTTCCTGTGTTGCTGGAGAATTTGCATGGTATGTCTTGCTCTGGAACTTGTGGACCCTTGGGTGGTGCTTGGTTTCAGTGTAGGTATGGAGGCATTTGATGAGCTCCTGTTGATTAATGTTCCCTGGAGTCAGGAGTTCTCTGGTGTTCTCAGGATTTGGACTTAAGCCTCCTGCTTCTTGTTTTCAGTCTTATTTTTACAGTAGCCTCAAGACTTCTCCATCTATACAGCACCATTGATAAAACATCTAGGTTAAAGATGAAAAGTTTCTCCACAGTGAGGGACACCCAGAGAGGTTCCCAGAGTTACATGGAGAAGAGAAGAGGGAGGAGGGCGTTAGAGGTGACTCAAATGAGATGAGGTGGAATCCAAAGAGGAGAGAGCAAGATCGCCAGTAATCACTTCCTTATGTGTGCTCCACAGTCTGGACCACTCAGAGATGTTCATGGAGTTTTACAGAGAAGAGGGAGGAAGGAGACAGAGGTGGCCAGGAGGATAAATGGCAGGGGGAATCCAAAGGAGAGAGACAGATCCATCCAGTGATCAGTTCCCTAAGTGTTCTCCACCATCTAGAACATACAGAGAGATTCACAGAGTTGGGCAGAGAAGAGAAGGGGGAGGGAGGAGATAGAGATGACCTGGTGGAGAAAAAGGAGAGTCCAAAGTGGAGAGAGCAGTCAAGCCAGTGATCTCGATCCCAAGTAAAAAGGGGTACTGAAGATCAGGTTCTTAAAGGTACAAAATTGATAACAAATACCAAAAAGCAAAGATTAAAAATCTAGAGTAGAGGTTGGATTTTCAAAAATACAATATGAAAGAAAAGAAGAAAAGAAAAAAAGTCACAAAAATTATAAAATATATATATTTATATATGAAGTTTGCTTTAAAAAATAGGGTCTCTTTTTTGTGTGCAAAGTAATAGTAGGTTATAAAAATGAAAATTAAAGGAGTAATAGAGGACTTAAAAATTAAAAAAAATGATAGTAAAAATAGTAAAAATATATCTAGTACTTTCTCTGGTGTTGCTGTGGGCAGTGTGGGGTCAGTTCATTTTTGGATAGTTCCTTGGTCCGGCTTATATTTCTAAAGATCTATAGGCCCCTTCCTATGTAGTTGGTACTAACTACAGGGTTTTAATCTATTGCACCTGTCACTTCCACGGCGGCTCCCTCTGTTTTAGCTTCTTCTGTTTGCTGGTCTCTTCAGTGTCTGATTTCCACCCTGACACAAAGGGGACGGTACTGGACATTTTTTTAAGGCTCACTTGTTCAGTCGCGCTGTGGGGAGGGAGGGGCGCTGCAAACACATAACACTGGCAGTGCTCGCAGTGTCTCAGCCACACTGGGCCGGTCCCCACTCACAGCGCGTGTGTCCTCCCTGCCCACACTGCTCAGGCTCTAGGTTGCTCCGCCGGGAACCGTCCGAGGCCGGCCCTGGGCTGCATGCACCTCCCAGGTCTAAGCTGCTCAGGTTCAGGCACTCGGGTACTCCTCAGAGGCGCAGACTCGATTGGGCCTGAGTTTTGTGCCCTTCCCAGGTCTGAGCAGCTCAGGTGATGAGGTGTTTGGTGAGCTTGGTCGCTGCAACTTATCGCCTCTCCCGTCCCTGCCACTCGGTTTTCTGGGTGTACAACCGGCATGCCTTCTCAGACAGATGTTGACCGTCCAAAATCCCAAGAAGTCTTAGCAAAGAAGCCTGCTTGCAGTTTGGTAGATAATGCTTCTCTGGGGCTGCGATTGCCCCCTTCCGGCTCTGGCTGCCTGTCACGGGAGGGGGATAGTCTGCAGCCGGCTAGTTCTGTTCATCCCTTTGTTCTGTGCGTGGGCCTGGCAGTGTCTTAGGCCTTTTCACGTGGTAGCTATCCCACAGTCTGGTTTGCTAGCCCAAGTTAGTTCTCTCAGATTGCCCACAGGGCATCCAAGCCAGATCCTTACTCTAAGCAATGCAGCCGGCGCCTCCCTGCCCAGCCCCCGCTTGCTAGTGGCGGGTGCAGGCGTCTGTGCTGCTTCTCTGCTGGAGGAGTTACCATTGGACACGTAATCTGTGGGTTTTAATTATTTATTTATTTTTCCTCCCGGTTATGTTGCCCTCTGTGCTTCCAAGGCTCGCCACAGACTCGGCAGTGAGAGTGTTTCCTGGTGTTTGGAAATATCTCTCTTTTTAAGACTCCATTCCTGGGACAGAGCTCTGTCCCTACCTCTTTTGTCTCTCTTTTTGTCTTTTATATTTTTTCCTACCTCCTTTCAAAGACAATGGGCTGCTTTTCTGGGTGTCTGATGTCCTCTGCCAGCATTCAGAAGTTGTTTTGTGGAATTTACTCAGCGTTTCAATGTTCTTTTGATGAATTTGTTGGGGAGAAAGTGGTCTCCCCATCCTATTCCTCCACCATCTTAGGACCACCTCTCGATAGAGATGATTATGATGTCTTATGGTTTCTCCCAGCAAGCAGAGTTAATTATTCTTTCCTTTGCTTTAATATCAAATTTATAAGGATATAACTCTATTTTGTGATAATATATGACACACACTGACAGGCATTGTTTTAAAGATCGTATTTTGTATGGAGTGTTTTCAAATCAGTCTGCCTTTGTTAGAAACCAAAAGCTTAATTGAAACCATTATTTGATGTACGTCCGTTTCAGATTCCTACCTTTAAAAAATATCTGAAGCAATTTCTTCCTCAACTTGAGACGTAGAACACAAGAACAAAAGATTAATTTAGAAGAATTGAACCTGTATTTTAGAATTATAATTTTGTGGAAACTGACTTGTGATCTTTACCTTCAGATCAAATTTCATATTAAAAGGGTATTAAATCAGAGTTAAAATACGAATGGGGTAAATGGACTTTCCAGAACGTGGGATATCTGAAGGCAAAGACATAAATCAGGGACCTGTGGAGAATGACTCTAATTTCTACCAGAGCATAGAGCATAATTTCCATTAGAGCATCTATTAGGACATAGGTTTGTGGTTTGACACTGAATTCTTTTTTAACTTGATCTTTCATTTTCTATTTTCAAATTTACCATGAATATTCTTTTTTTATTGAAGCATAGCTGACCTGTGATGTTAGTTTCTGGTGTACAGCAAAGTGATTAAGCCATATGTATATATGTGTTCTTGGTCACTCAGTCATGTCCAACTCTTTGCAATCCCATGGACTGTAGCCTACCAGGCTCCTCTGCCCATGAAATTCTCCAGGAAAGAATACTGGAGTGGGTTGCCATCCGCTTCTCCAGGGATATGTACACACACACACACACGCATACGCACACACTACTGTTGCTAAGTTGCTTCAGTCGTGTTCGACTCTGTATGACCCCATAGATGGCAGCCCACCAGGCTTCCTCATCCCTGGGACTCTCCAGGCAAGAACACTGGAGTGGGTTGCCATTTTCTTCTCCAATGCATGAAAGTGAAAAGTCAAAGTGAAGTCGCTCAGTTGTGTCCAACTCTTAGCGACCTCATGGACTGCAGCCTACCAAGCTCCTCCATCCTTGGGATTTTCCAGGCAAGAGTACTGCAGTGGGGTGCCATTGCCTTCTATACACACACATATATATTTATAAATATATACACAGATACATCCAATTTCAGATTCTTTTCCCTTATAGGTTATTATAAAATATATAGTTTCCTGTGTTATACAGTAGGCTCTTGTTGATTATCTTTTAAACACTTATTTATTTTTAATTGGAGGATAATTGCTTGAAAATGTGTTGGTTTCTGCCATACATCAACATGAATCAGCCATAGGTATACATATGTCCCTCCCCTCTTGAACCTCCCTTCCACCTCACACCCCATCCCACCCCTCTGGGTTGTCACAGAGCACCAGATCTGAGCTCCTTACATCATACAGCGTATTTCCTTAGTGTGTCAATGTTAGGCCCAAACACCTACTTTATCTCTCACCCTCCCTTTACACTTTAGCAACCATAAATTTGTTTTTTATGTCTGAGGGTCTGTTTCTGTTTTGTATGTAAGTTCCTTTGTATCATTTTATTTTATTTTTTAGATGATGCTCAATTTTAAGAACAAAGGAGCCTTCTGTAATTCTCTGAAACAAAAATAATAGTTGATGTCAGCCCTTTCTGAAAAGAGAAGTCTAAGATAGCAATGGGACAGCAAGAATTGAATTTGTTACATTTGGGAAGATCCTAGTTCATAAGGACAATGTGACTAGCTACTGAATGTCTTATGAGGGCTGAGACCAAACATGATTAGAAATGCTGCAACTGTACTTGCCCTGTATTTCCAGCCTACATCTGCTATGTTTTTGTATTCTTGGTCGAACAAATTGGAAATTTAATATAATCTTATGCTAATCTTTGGTTTATGAGAAGAACTGTAGATTTTTATCTAGCATTCTCTACAACTAGCTATAATTACATAAATAAGATATGGCTACTATAAATTATAGTTCTAGATTTTTCTATTTGCAATTTACTTCAAGTCTCCCTTGAAAATGATTGGTAAAACCCTAAACAGTGCAGGCAAATGAATTTTAACTTTTCTAATGAGTTTTTTTAATTTATTGGTTTTTGAATATTGCTTTGTAACTTCAGGGCTAATATTTTCATCTCATGCTGTATCATTTGAGCTTCAAATAATATATGTGAACCTCAGACTACTTCAACTTTTAAGAAGAGCTCTTTTAGGTTATGTAGCCTAGAGATCCATGACCAAACAAGACTTAGACATGGCTGCATCTTGGTGCTCTGATGAGATTGCTGAGCAACTTCTTTTTATCTCTCTCTTCATTTGTTTCCTTCCTCCCTGGCTCCTCTCTTTTCTTTTTCTGATTTCCTCCCTCTTTCTTTTTGATCTCATACCTGCAACCCACCAAGCTCCTTTATCCATGGAATTCTCCAGGCAAGAACACTGGAGTGGGTAGCCATTCCCTTCTCCAGGGGATCTTCCTGACCCAGGGATTGAACTTGGGTCTCCTGCATTGCAGACAGATTCCTTACTGTCTGAGCCATCTTTACTCTTCTTTTTTTTTTTCTTCAGTGTGAACTTCATTTTTATTAGCTTTTTTTCCCCTGGTAGCAGGAATGATAGTGACCAGAAACTCAAGATTTAGATGGTACTTTAAGCTCTTGAAGGAAATGGCAATTCACTCCAGTACTATTGCCTAGAAAATCCCTTGGACAGAGGGGCCTGGTAGGCTACAGTCCGTGGGATCACAAAGAGTCAGACACGACTGAGCAACTTCACTTTCAAGCTCTTGACTACAGAACAAGACTGATGCTCTCTCTTCAGTTATCCACACAACAAGCCTTAGAGATGATCTGATGGGGCCACGGTGCTCTGATCATTATGCTCAGATGCATGGAGTACTCTTTGGCTAATCCCAGGATGAGTGACCTGTGGAAAGGTGGGAGGCAAAGTCAACCACACTCAAACTACAAGGGAAGTGTTTCCCACAGTAAGGGAAAATATTTTATAAGAGAGAGAGTCATGATAGATCAAATAAGTAATAGTACAAATGAGCTACACAATTCTGTGGGTCCCATACTCTCCTGTGCTGGAGTAGCCTTTATATTAGGGCCTTTGCCAAATATGCAGAGCTTCCAGCATCTTTGTTCTGTTGTTCAGTCGCTAAAGTCGTGTCTGACTCTTTGCAACCCCATTGACTGTAGCATGTCAGGCTTCCCTGTCCTTCACTCTCTCCTGGTGTTTGCTAAAACTCATGTCCATTGAGTTGGCAATGCCATCCAACCATTTCATCCTGTGTGGTAACCTTCTCCTCCTGCTTTCAATCTTTCCCAACATCAGAGTCTTTTCCAGTGAGTCAGGTTTTTTTTGCATCAGATGGCCACAATATTGGAACTTCAGCATCAATCCTTCCAGTGAATATTCGGTGTTGGTTTCCTTTAGGATTGACTGGTTTGATCTCCTTGCTGTCCAGCATTTTGTATGTATTCATTTAAAGTTTAGACTTTAAGTACCATCTCTAATACTCTCTATTTTAACCAATGTTTGCTCTATAAATATGTCTCTAATTTTGTAGAAGAAGGGCATACCTCCTGTAAGGTACTTTGCAGAAATACCTACTGGTAATTACTGGGAGTGGCATCTCTCTCTCCCTGTTTGTGGGAGGTGCGGTTTTCTGGGTGCCTCTCTAGCTAAGTGTTCTTTAAGTTTTCAATCAGTTTAAGGTAGATGCAGCTTCAGGACCAATGGGCTTTGCCATCAATTGATTTGAGACAAGTTGCAATCTTCCAGAGTAGAGTTTGCTTTTTTTGAATAATCTCATTCAAATTGTCTGCCTTTGTCTTATTTCCATTTAGAGACATTTACAATCAGTGTTACTTCCTGGGTGGCTCAGATGGTGAGGAGTCTACCTGCAATGTGGGAGACCCAGGTTTGATCCCTTGGTCAGGAAGATCCCCCGGAGAAGGAAATGGCAACCCACTCCAGTATTCTTGCCTGGAAAATTCCATGGACTCAGAGGAGGCTGGTGGGCTATAGTCCATGGGGTCGCAGAGTTGGACACGACTGAGCAACTTCACTTTCACAGTAATTACTGGCAGTTGTCTTTTTTTGATCAATTTCTGTTGCTTATAAAGTATGTCATTAAGTGTCACTACAGTTTAGTCTCCCAATTCTGAGGGTTGGCAAAAACAAGTATCTCTGTGCATGAGCGGCACATCATAAGGGAATTGCTGTTTTATGATTAGCTGTATTCATTTTTTGGTCCAGAATTCAATCAGTGATATATATTCTTAAACTGTAAATTTTAATAACCTTTTAAAAATGAGATGAAGTTTAATTCTTCTAATGATGTATGCAATGATTCTTATTTTGAATAGCCAGTGAAGTTAGCTCCTGCAATAGTGTTTTCTCTCTTAAGATCCCTGAGAAATATGTGCACAGTGTGTGCGAATCAGTGCATATGTATTCATGCGTAGTAAGCAGAGGATGAGATGGTTGGAAGGCATCACCCACTCAATGGACATGAATTTGAGCAAACTCCAGGAGATAGTGAAGGACGGGGGATCCTGGCGTGCTGCAGTCCATGGGATCACAAACAGTCGGACACACTTAGTGACTGAACAACTATGAGCCACAGTTGAGGGTAGAGTCAAGGGGTCCCACTGAGGTGGTGGGAGTAAAGTGGGGTGAAGGGGAACAAAACCCTGTCCATGCTGCTGCCTCATGTGCTGACCCCTTAGTTCAGATGCTCATCAGTGCCTTGTATAGCATCCGGGCCTTTTGAGAGAGGAATGGCTTTTGCAGTAAGCCAAACTATCTTATTGCTTATTTTAGTCTTCTGTGCTGTGCGATACAATAGCACCTGTAATTCTAATAATTTTTATTCTATACAAATAGAATTCTGATTGTATATTTTGATTATATTTCATCTCATATAATTCATATGGTACCCAAAAATTTAAAGGAAGCACAAAGTTCAGGTTATCTTGAGGAAACTACCATTAAGATTTTGACGAGGATTTTTTTTCCCACTTCATGTCTCTTTCTTCCTCCTTTGCCTTCTTTCCATCCTACAATTTTTACATAAATGGGATGATAAATGCTGTTTTTTTCATTGTTATCTGAAAATGCCATGAACTTATTCAGTTCATCTACTAAACTTTGTGATAAAGTTAACATTTCATAGATTCAGTGTTATTTGTGCTGTGATCAAATTTCATTTATTAATTTTTTTTTTATACCATCTGCCATCTATTTCAGTAGTTTTTTTTCCCCAGGAGTTCTTGCTCTTGGCTGTCTCTATATTTCTATATTCTTCCTCTCAGACAGGGTCCTGAATTAGGTCATTTTTCTTCATGTCATTCACTGAGGCTCAGGTAAACACAACTCTGTCACTTACAGCAATGATGTTTCCTAAGCCCAGAAGAATCTGTGTCTCAGGGCTCATTGCTCACTGGGCACTATTGGTCATACTAGCAAGCATTCTGTTTCATTAGTCATCTCTCAAGGCATCTCACACGTGCCCCATTCTTTCCCTTCTCATCAGCTATAAAGGTCTGTTTTCTCCCAGCTTTATTGTATAAGGGAACTCAACTTATTCCCCGTTTGCTTTGAAGGGCGAGTGTTCATATGGGCCAGCTCTGCTCTGTCCTTCCTCTCTGGACCCCTAAGTGCTTATAGGGCAAGTTCTTTCCGGGAAACTCTTGCTAATCATCCCAGGTCCCTCTTTAATTGGGGCCTAGTGTCTCATGCAGCCCAGAAGTGGAAAATTTCGACCTCCTTCTGTCTGATCCTGGACCTTGCTCCCTCCCTTCAAGCTGTACTAAGTTTCCAACTTCAATAGCTGTCTGCCTTAGGAGAAGAAATCTTTTGGAGGTGTCCTGAGAGGGTGTCCAGACTTCTTCAAATCTCCAAAATTCCTAGAATGCCATCACCCCACCCACCATAAATACAGGAAGAATATTTTCCTGTTTAATCCTTACAAAAACTCTATAAGAAAAAAAAAATTTTTTTTTTTGTCACTAGTTTACGAAATTCCTCCTTGAGAACTTTGAACTAAAAGAAGAAATTAATACTTGAGAGTAACAAGAAAGAATAGCAGTGATAGAAGATAATTCTTCATTCAGAAGCTGAGTTGAGGTGCTGCCATGATGTAATTTCTCTCAAAGATAAAAACAGTGTCCATTGTCTACTTCCCAAATGATAATAGGTGAAGTTGCAAAGTTGTTTATGAAGCTCTGAAATGCTCTATGGAGCCCTTCTAGCTAGAAGATCTCTTTCTTTCTTGTGTTTTCCTTCCATAGGCTGTTTTCTAAAAGTAGAAATGTGCCATCATTCTGTTCTAGAGATCCTCATACATCACAAAATTCTGTCCTATTGAGTTTCCACAATGCTGTACAATTATTCTCACTATACAGCTGCAGGCAGCTGCTACTGTCAGAATCTGGGTTGAATATAACTCTACTATGCTGGAGGTCTGGTCTCATGAAGAATAATTTTGAAAACTAGACTTTGTTGACCTAAGAACACATTTAACCATTCTTTTCTCTGAGGCTTTTCCCTGCCTCTCCAAGCTTTATTGCTACTTTGTATTACATTTTATAGCTTTGTCTCCTCCAATAGGCTTTGAGGTTCTCCTGGGCTAGGAATGTATCTCATTGCTTCCTCAGAGCCTAAAACTATGCTTGCTTACAAAATGAATGAGTAGATGAATGACTGAAATTAACTACATCATGTTCCTATCAAAACTCCTCTAATGACCAGAATGGCACTTAGAAAAACAATCCAACTTCCCAGTTGTAGTCTATAATATAAAACACCTGGTGACCAGGACATAGCTTATTTTTCCAGCCAGATTTTGCCGCTTTTTGTCCCACGTTGCTCTACACAAATTCCTATTCTTTGACCACACCAAGCAAGTAACAGTCTGTTCACTTATGGGGAATTTCACTTATATACACATTATATGCACAAATATTTCCTCCTGAACATCCCAGAATGCTGATCCATGGCTCAAACAAAATCAGCTCCAGATAGCATACAACCATGCTATGAGTTTTAAAATAGGCTTGGAAAAAAAAAAAAAAATAGGCTTGGAAACCTTCATTTCATGCTTGAAGGCCAAGAAATCACATCACCTAAGTCTTTCCTGGAAATTTTGATTTCTCATCTATAAACTGAATAGATGATCTCCAAAAGGCCTTTCTGTGTCCTTGGTTCAGATTCATTTATGAAGGATAATAATGCTTTATTTTCTCCTTACTGATTCATTCTAGGCAGTATGGAACTAAGGAATGATATAATATATAATGAGTTAATTCTACAGGCCATTTCTTTTTAGTTGACTGAGGCAACCACAGTATCTTGCATTTAACCTCACAATTGTAATGAAGCTCATCCTATCATAGTCTCCATCTTAAGGGAACTTCAAGGCTTAGAGAAATCAATAATAAAGAGCTTATTAGCAACTAATCTCCTCCTTGACAGTGAAAATAGATATACCAGTTGAGAGAGTAAGTTTCTTTAAAGCTCAACAGTTTCCTCACAGATGTAACTTTTCTTTTTCATGATCTGGTACTCATCATGGGGCTCTGACTTTTAGCTTTTAATTTTGATTTCTTCCATGCCACCATCAGTATTGGTCAATTTTTCTTTCTTTCTTTCTTTTTTTTTTTTTTTCTGTTTTCTTGTAGACACTTGATCAGCCTTGGGTCAGTCTTGTGCATTCTGAAGTGCCTGCTTTATTATTCATAGAAGCTGTAAATAAGAATCTATCTCATTCTTAAACTTTCTCTTGCCTGAAATGACTAAGGTGTGTTTTTGTTTGTTGATTGGTTTGTTCTCTTAAAGATTTTGTAGCATGAAGAATCTTGGCTTGGGGTAAAAAAAGGTCTGAGTTTCATTGATTTCTGTGACTTTAAGCAACTGGTTCAATTTTCATGAATCTGTTTCAAATTTTAAAAAAGTCTTGTAGGTAGTTAGGACTTTAAGTATCCTCTTCCCTTTCAAGTACTTAGTAAGCACACAATAATTTCAGATTCTGCATTCCTTAATGTAACCTTTCCCACTCTCTTTTTTTAATCATGAATTCTCAGGCTTCATTTTATCACTTTATATTTTTACCATATTTTTCATTTATCTTTATTTCCAAATAGATTACCCTAATTCAAATAAGAAGATTTGTATAATATTTCAACTTTTTCTCAATCTAAAGAGGTATACAATACAAAACACATTTTATTTAACGGAAAGTGAAGTGAAAGTTGCTCAGTCGTGTCCAACTCTTTGTGACCCCATGGACTATACAGTCCATGGAATTCTCCAGGCCAGGATACTAGAGTGGATACCCTTTCCCTTCTCCAGGGGATCTTCCCAACCCAGGGATTGAACCCAGGTCTCCCTCATTGCAGGCAGATTCTTTACCAGCTGAGCCACAGAGGAAGCCCTTGTGAAACAAATTGCTATTGATATTCCCAATACTAACCCAGCACATGTCAACATTTGGGGGTTAAACTATTGTTACTAATAGGTCTCCTGTTTAAAAAAAAAAAAAAAAAAAAAGCAAAACAGAGTTTGAGGATGATTGATCCTAAGATTTGTTCTCAGTCAAAATGAAACAGTTGTGGTTTACCAAAAGGGAATCAAATAGAGGTGTAAGAGCAGAGATGCTAGTGATGAATAGATTAGGGTCTAAATTCCGATTCCATCACTTTTTTGGTATGACCTTAGAAAAGTTACCTAACTACTGGCCTCAGTTTCCTCATCTGTCAAGCGGGCATAAAAAAATGGTAATTCATAGATTACCATGATCTTGAAATGTGTGTGTGGATACATTACACATACGTACCTAGAAGAGTCTTAGAATGTAGTAAGCATATATATGGTTTGTGTAGTAAGCACAAACCATATAAGTGTTAACTGTTATCATCATCATCATCATTATTACTATTACTATTTCTAGTTTTGGAGAAGGCAATGGCACCCCACTCCAGTACTTTTGCCTGGAAAATCCCATGGACGGAGGAGCCTGGTAGGCTGCAGTCCATAGGGTCGTGAAGAGTCGGACATGACTGAGCGACTTCACTTTCACTTTTCACTTTCATACATTGGAGAAGGAAATGGCAACCCACTCCAGTGTTCTTGCCTGGAGAATCCCAGGGATGAGGAAGCCTGGTGGGCTGCCATCTATGGGATCGCACAGAGTCGATTTCTAGTTTACCATGCCCACTGTAATTGATAAAGTCATGTATTAAACAACAAAAAATTGATTTCTGGTTCACATAAAAATCCATGCTGGTAGGCTGTCAGAGGGGAAGAGTATATCTGCTTTAGGATGTTGCCTGTGGACCTAGATTTCATCTATTTTGTTGATTTCCTATTACTTAGGGCAGGGGGCAGTTAGCTTTGTCTGTAAAGGGCTGATGGTAAATACCTTAGGCTTTGAAGATCATGTGGTTTTTTGCTGTAGTTTCTCTACTCACTGTTGCCATGATGACACATGAATGAATGGCTGCATTGTTGCCCTCCCTGACCCGGCATGATGCTCTCATTTATGAGTGCTAACTCTGTGCTGCCACAGCCATTGCAGCCTATGGGAACAGGACAGGAAGAACCAGAGGGCAACGTCCTCCTTTTAAGGGAATCATCTGAAGTTTGCATACTTCATTTATCACTGTCCCCTGGGTTAGAATGCAGTCACATGACCAAGCCTGACAACAAAGGAAGCTGGAGTGTGTGGCTTGATTGCCATATTCCCAACTAAAAGTTGGAAGAGTTGTATAAAACCAGAAGGAAAGAATGGATGTTGGGAGATAACATTCCTGCTGTAAGCTGAACAAATGATAGTGGAAATACATTTATTTTCTTGGAGAAAAAAGTAATGACCACTATGGTTCTTTATAGAGTATAATATATACAAAGTATATTTTGAAACTTGATGTTTTCAACTATTCTGTAAAATAAGCAAGACTTCTTATTCCCAGTATCTGATGATATTAAACCTCAGAAAAGTTGAGAGCTTCCTCAAGGTCCCATTTTTGGTTGAGTCATACTTTCAGCTACAAACAACTTCACCTGTTCTTCCTGCTTCACCTAAACTTTCTTTTGTTAAAAAAAGTTAAATTTTTGTTGATTATTGCTGAGAAATCAGCCCCTTATACTCTGTGATGAAATGGGAATAATGGACAGAAAATATATTGGGTGTTTTATTTTTCCATTGCTATTGTGACAAATTACAACAGACTTAGTTGCTTAAATAAATTTAAGATATTCCAGTTCCATAGGGCAGGAGTTCAACACAGATCTTTCAGTTCAGTCACTCAGTCGTGTCTGAATCTTTGCAACCCCATGGACTGCAGCACTCAACACTTCCCTGTCCACGACCAATCCCCAGAGCTTGCTCAGACTCATGTCCATAATGTTGGTGGTGCCATTCAACCATCTGATCCTCTGTTATCCCCTTCTCCTCCTGCCTTCAACCTTTCCCAGCATCAGGGTCTTTTCCAACGAGCCAGTTCTTCCCATCAGGTGGCCAAAGTATTGGAGTTACAGCATTAGTCCTTCCAATGAGTATTGAGGAATAATTTCCTTTAGATTGACTGGTTTGATCTCTTTGCTGTCCAAGGGACTCTCAAGACTCTTCTCCAACACCACAGTTCAAAAGCATCAGTTCTTCAGTGCTCAGCTTTCCTTATGATCCAACTCTCATATCCATACATGGCTACTGGAAAAACTATAGCTTTCACTATACAGACCTTTGACAGTAAAGTAATGTCTCTGCTTTTTAATATGCTGTCTATGTTGGTCATAACTTTTCTTCCAAGGAACAAGCATCTTTTAATTTCATGGCTGCAGTCACCATCTGCAGTGATTTTGGAGCCCCCCAAAATAAAGTCTCTCACTGTTTCCACTGTTTCCCCATCTATTTGTCATGAAGTGATAGGACCGGATGCCATGATCTTAGTTTTCTGAATGTTGAGCTTTAAGCCAACTTTTTCACTCTCTTCTTTCACTTTCATCAAGAGGCACTTTAGTTCTTCTTCACTTTCTTCCATAAGGGTGGTGTCATCTGCATCTCTGAAGTTATTGATATTTCTCCCGGAAATCTTGATTCCATCTTGTGCTTCATCCAGTCCGGCATTTCTCATGATGTATTCTGCATATAAGTTTACTAAGTAGGGTGACAATATACAGCCTTGACCTGCTCCTTTCCCAATTGGGAACAAGTCTGTTCCATGTCCAGTTCTAACTGTTGCTTCTTGACCTGCATACAAATTTCTCAGGAGGCAGGTAAGATGGTCTGGTATTCTCATCTCTTTCAGAATTTTCCATAGTTTGTTGTGATCCACACAGTCAAAGGCTTTGGCATAGTCAATAGAATGGCATTGAAACATGTAAACTAACATGTAAGAACGAAGCACAAGCCTATGTTCGATACAGGATACAGGATGCTTGGAGCTGGTGCACAGGGATGAGCCAGAGAGATGATGTGGGGTGGGAGGTGGGAGGGGGATTCGGGATTGGGAGCTAATATATACCCATGGTGGATTCATGTCAATGTATGGCAAAACCAATATGGTATTGTAAAGTAAAATAAAGTAAAAATAAAATTAAAAAAAAAAAAAAGCAGAAGTAAATGTTTTTCTGGAATTCTCTCACTTTTTCAGTGATCCAGCAGATATTGGCAATTTGACCTCTGGTTCCTCTGCCTTTTCTAAATCAGACTGAACACCTGGAAGTTCATGGTTCACGTACTGTTGAAGCCTGGCTTGGAGAATTTGGGGCATTACTTTACTAGCATGTGAGATGAGTGCAATTGTGCAGTAGTTTGAGCATTCTTTGGTATTGCCTTTCTTTGGGATTGGAATGAAAACTGACCTTTTCCAGTCCTGTGGCCACTGCTGAGTTTTCCAATTTTGCTGGCATATTGAGTGCAGCACTTTCACAGCATTATCTTTTAGGATTTGAAATAGCTCAACTGGAATTTCATCACCTCCACTAGCTTTGTTCATAGTGACGTTTCCTAAGGCCCACTTGACTTCACTTTCCAGGATGTCTGGCTCTAGGTGAGTGATCACACTGTCATGGTTATCTGGGTCATGAAGATCTCTTTTGTATAGTTCTTCTGTGTATTCTTGCCACCTCTTCTTAATATCTTCTGATTCTGTTAGGCCCGTACCGTTTCTGTCCTTTATCGCGCCCATCTTTGCATGAAATGTTCCCTTGGTATCTCTAATTTTCTCGAAGAGATATCTAGTCTTTCCCATTGTATTGTTTTCCTCTATTTCTTTGCATTGATCACTGAAGAAGGCTTTCTTATCTCTCCTTGCTATACTTTGGAATTCTGCATTCAAATGGGTACATCTTTCCTTTTCTCTTTTGCCTTTTTGCTTCTCTTCTTTTCATAGCTGTTTGTAAGGCCTCATTGGACAACCGTTTTTCCTTTCTTTTTCTTGGGGATGGTCTTGATCCCTGCCTCCTGTACAATGTCATGAATCTCTGTCCATAGTTCTTCAGGCACTCTGTCTATCAGATCTTGCCCCTTACATCTATTTCTCACTTCCACAGTATAATTGTAAGGGATTTGATTTAGGTCATAGCTGAATGGTGTAATGGTTTTCCCTACTTTCTTCACTTTAAGTCTGAATTTGGCGATAAGGAGTTCATGATCTGACCAACAGTCAGCTCCTGGTCTTGTTTTTGCTGACTGTATAGAGCTTGTCCATCTTTGGCTGCAAAAAACATAATCAATCTGATTTCGGTGTTGACCATCTGGTGATGTCCATGTGTAGAGACTTCTCTTGTGTTGTTGGAAGAGGGTGTTTTCTATGACCAGTGTGTCCTCTTGGCAAAACTCTCTTAGCCTTTGTCCTGCTTCATTCCGTATTCCAAGGCCAAATTTGCCCATTACTCCAGGTGTTTCTTGACTTCTTACTTTTGCATTCCAGTCCCCTATAATAAAAAGGGCATCTTTTTGGGGTATTAGTTCTAGAAGATCTTGTAGGTCTTCATAGAACCATTTGATTTCAGCTTCTTCAGTGTTACTGGTTGGGACATAGACTTGGATTACTGTGCTATCGAATGGTTTGCCTTGGAAACGAACAGAGATCATTCTGTCATTTTTGAGATTGCACCCAAGTACTGCATTTCAAATTCTTTTGTTGACTGTGAGGGCTACTCCATTTCTTCTAAGGGATTCTTGCTCAAGTAGTAGATATAATGGTCTTCTGAGTGAAATTCACCCACTGTAGTCCATTTTAGTTCGCTGATTCCTAGAATGTCAACGTTCAGTCTTGCCATCTCCTGTTTGACCACTTCCAATTTGCCTTGATTCATAGACCTAACATTCCAGGTTCCTATGCAACATTGCTCTTTACAGCATCGGACTTTGCTTCCATCACCAGTCACATCCACAACCGGGTGTTGTTTTTGCTTTGGCTCCATCTTTTCATTCTTTCTGGAGTTATTTCTCCACTGATCTCCAGTAGCATATTGGGCACCTACCGACCTGGGAGTTCATCTTTCAGTTTCCTATCTTTTTACTTTTTCATACTTTTCACTGATTATAATACCAGTAATAAAACTTGTTTGGCTTAGCAGAACAACAAATATAAACATTTACCAGCCCTTCAAAGGCAAGCATACAGGTGCACTGAATTTGATATGTGTGCAGAGGATAAATCCCCAGATCCCATCTGGATGAATTTATTCACAAAAAACGAAAAGAAAAAGCAAAATTTTAAAATGCGTTTTCATAGGTCTTCCCTGGTGGCTCATGGTAAAGAATCTGCCTGCCAATGCAAGGGACAAGTGCTTGATCTCTGATCTGGGAAAGTCCCACATGGTGTAATGCATCTAAGCCAGTGTACCACAACTCTTCTATTCTGTAAGCCCAGGATCTGCAACTACTGGAGCCCTTGCACCCTAGAAACCATGCTTGGTGACAGAAGAAGCCACTGCAATAAGAAGCCTTCCCTCCACAACTGAACTCGTCACAACCAGAGAAAAGCCAACACAGCAATGAAGACCCAGTACAGCCAAAAATAAATAAAATTATTTTTTTTAAGCCTTTCACAAAGGAACACCTGAGCAATCTTTTCTCCATTCTGCTGCTTCTGCTGCTGCTGTTTTTAAGTCGCTTCAGTAGTGTCTGACTCTGTGTGACCCCACCATGCTCTGCCGTCCCTGGGATTCTCCAGGCAAGAACACTGGAGTGGGTTGCCATTTCCTTCTCCAATGCACTTCTCCATTCTATTGGTCTATAAATCGTTTATAGGAAAAAGCAAATAACCTCAGCATACTATTGTCATGAATTCTTCATATGAAAGAATGTCTTCAGTTAGTGTATCCTTGGCACTAATCTATTGCCACAAAATAGTTGATAACCAGATTCTTTTCATATAAGACAAGAGAATAACATCCCAGTTTACACTGTGGGATTTCTCAAGGATCTGTGTTCATCTGAAAATAACATTTGAGTTCTTGTAATAGTAGTGTATGGTGCAGGATCTGTGTTCATCTGAAAATAACATTTGAGTTCTTGTAATAGTAGTGTATGGTGCATACAATTGTATAGTCCTAAAAAGCCTCTTGATGAAAGTGAAAGAGGAGATTGAAAAAGTAGGCTTAAAGCTCAACATTCAGAAAACGAAGATCATGGCATCTGGTCCCATCACTTCATGGGAAATAGATGGGGAAACAGTGGAAACAGTGTCAGACTTTACTTTTTTGGGCTCCAAAATCACTGCAGATGATGACTGCAACCATGAAATTAAAAGACACTTACTCCTTGGAAGGAAAGTTATGGCCATCCTCGATAGCATATTAAAAGCAGAGACATTACTTTGCCGACTAAGGTCCGTCTAGTCAAGTCTATGGTTTTTCCAATGGTCTTGTATGGATGTGAGAGATGGACTGTGAAGAAAGCTGAGCACTGAAGAATTGGTGCTTTTGAACTGTGGTGTTGGAGAAGACTCTTGAGTGTCCCTTGGACTGCAAGGAGATCCAACCAGTCCATCCTAAAGGAGATCAGTCCTGAGTGTTCATTGGAAGGACTGATGCTAAAGCTGAAAATCCAATACTTTGGCCACCTGATGCGAAGAGTTGACTCATTGGAAAAGACTCTGATGCTGGGAGAGATTGGAGGCAGGAGGGGAAGGGGACGACCGAGGATGAGATGGCTGGATGGCATCACTGACTTGGTGGACATGAGTTTGAGTAAACTCTGGGAGTTGGTGATGGACAGGGACGCCTGGCATGCTGCAATTCATGGAGTCGCAAAGAGTTGGACACAACTGAGCGACTGAACTGAACTGAAAGGTCTAGATGCAAGGATTAGGGTTGGAAATTACTTTGGCCATTGTGGTTGAGTGCCCCTGAGTCCAGCCATACCTCAAAATCATGTAGAATAATTTTAAAAATATTGATTGCTGGGACTAACCACAGCCCACCTGACCAGAATCTTTGGAAATGGGATGAGTGGATTAAGGTCATATGCAGCAAGGTGTGCAAATTACTGCAAGGTGTGCAAATTACTGGTCAAAAACAGTTTCATCCTCCCAGTAGATTATCTTGTTTCTGCTTGTACATCCCCAGTGATGGGAACTTGTTAGCTCCTGAAAGAGCTATTTGTATTATCAAAACAAACCAGTGCTAGAGATTGTTTTTAACATTCAGCATTCAGTCATAATGTCTTCTATGTGCTCATATGTATCACACAAGTTAGGAAGCTAAAACCTGCATTCCCAAGGTTTGCTTGCAACTAAGGAACTGGATTTGGCATAGATTTCACCAAGTTTCCCTTGTATGAGATTTGAAGGGTGAATTGAGGAAAGGGTCTCTTACCCCCAGTTTCTGGTTGTATGTGCTAGCTAGCAAGAATGTGATTTTTCTAAAAGCAGATTCCAGAGTTCATTTTCTAGTCTTTTGACTGTCAGTAATTAGTGGGTATAGGGGCAGCTGACTGCGATCTCTGGATTATTGCTGTTAATGTCTGTTCTGCAGCTTGGCCAGTGTTCATAGGTTGCTTCTGTGCAGTGAGTGGATGCTGCACAATGAGATGCAGGCCAGCATATATCTAGTGGTGGCTACAAAGGTAGCAGCTTCTTTAGGCAGTCAATTCTTTTTTGGTCTGGAGACTTTCCAAGAGACTGACCTGGAGCTTGTTCCTTCAGCCTTCTAACAGCTCTATTAACACTCCATTTCTTGTGCTAAATTCATTTCACTTTATAAGGAAACTGGAGTCCAGGGAAGGGAGTGATTTGCTCAGAATTAGATACCTTCATAGTAGAAGAGTTGAGACAAGCACCTAAACCTCCTTACTCCCATTTGAGTATTTTTCTACTCAAGCATCCATAGCCAAAGGAGAAAGAATTCATGCAGGACTTCCTGTATCACTTCATGGGTGTGAGTGGTGTGTGTGTATGTTCTGTAGACCTGCCCAGAGCATTTGTGTGTGTCAGAGAATGGGAGGAAGTGAGTTTAAGTTTGTCTGAACGCACGTCATTGTCTATACCTTTTAAAACTAGGTTAGTTACCCTCTCACATCTTCCTTTAATATGAAAGCCCTGTGGAAATAGAACATTCAATCCCTTTAGTATTATAAACTCGTCGATTTGATTTTTTCTTTTTTTTCTATACAGATACCAGTGTAGCAAAAGGGTGATGGAGATACAACTGGGATTTGATTTGGAAGTGATACAGGAAAAAAAAAATCAAGGAAAGAAAGACAGAGCTCCTTGTCTTGACCTGTTGCATCTAATTCCTTGCTTCCCTGAACCTGTTTCATTCTTCTTCAAGGAAAAATTGATAGGTGAAACCAAGCTTCCTTCTTGCCCAATGTTTGATGTAAAGAAATTCTCAAATCCTGTAATTATCCCAAGTGTGCCATAGCACTTTAATTTCAGCAAAGGGTTAGCAATCCTGGCAGGTAAGAAGAAATGTGTTTCTTAAGGAGAGGAACATGGATGAATAAAAGAAAGAAAAACACAAAAAATGTTGGAAGGAAATGATACAGTTAATACTCTTTGCAATCATTTGCCAAATCCACTTTCATCAAGTATCTGTTATGTGCAGGCTACTGTCAATAAAGACATCAGACAAGCCTTTGTTCAATGCTTTGAAAAAATCAAATTTTCTGATAGTTTTCTAAAATGTTCACTAACCCTAGACAAGAAAATCTGGCTGACTGGCTAGGTGAACCCATGTTGGCCCCTATTGCTCACAGCTTACTTTCTGAAGCACATACAAAGTCTCTGTTCAGTTATTCAGTATAAAGTTTGGCCTGAAATCAACAACAGAATACATCAGTGAACAATTTACCAAATATTTCTTCTGCTTTTGTAAAATCAGGCAATCGTCTGCTCTCTATCATTTACTTTTCTAATCTTCTGTGATTTTTAATGTTCCCTTTGGGTGGATCAATATACTAATTTGCAAGTTTTCCTAGTATCTTGATTTGTATTTAAGGAATTAATGAAACACATATTTATTGGGAACTTTGTGCTAGAATAGGCACTGAGGCTTCAACAGTGAACAGAGAGTACAATGCTTATGCTCAAAGATTTGACCTTCTAAGTGAGCAGTAATTAGTTACAGTAAATGGTGATGTTACAACAAGGTAGCACAGCATGTACTGGATGCCTAAAGCCAGATGGAAGTCCTCCCAGGAAAAGCCATAGAATCATTGAGGCCAGACCTCATGCCGAGCAACCTGAACTCCTGCATATCCTTCTCACTTTGCTTTTCAGTGTCCTTATTTCAGTGCTAGTTCTGCCTTTTCTCACTTGTTCAGTCGCTCAGTTGTGTCCAACTCTTTGCAACCCCGTGGACTACAGGACACCAGTCTTCCCTTCACTATCTACCAGAGTTTGCTCAAACTCATATCCATTGAGTTGGTGATGCCATCCAACCATCTTATCCTCTGTCATCCCCTCCTCTCCTTCCTTCAATCTTTCCTAGCTTCAGGGTTTTTTTCAGTGAATTGGCTCTTTGCATCAGGTGGCTAAATTATTGAAGCTTCAGCATCAGTCTTTCCAATGAATATTCAGGGTTGATTTCCTTTAGGATTGATTGGTTTGATCTCCTTGCTGTCCAAGGGACTCTCAAGGGTCTTCTCCAGCACCAGAATTTGAAAGCATCAATGCTTCAGTGCTCAGCTTTCTTTATGGTCCACCTCTCACATCTGTACATGACTACTGGAAAAGCTGTACCTTTGACTATACAGACCTTTGTCAGCAAAGTGATGTCTCTGTTTTTTAAGACACTGTCTAGGTTTGTCACAGTTTTCCTTCCAAGGAGCAAGTGTCTTTTAATTTCATGGCTTCAGTCACCATCTGCAGTGCTTTTGGAGCCCAAGAAAATAAAATCTGTCACTTTCCATTTTTTCTCCATCAATTTGCCATGGAATGATGGGACTGGATGCCAAGATCTTAGTTTTTTGAGTGTTGAGTTTTAAGCCAGCTCTTTCACTCTCCTCTTTCACCTTCATCAAGAGGCTTTAATTCCTCTTTGCTTTCTGCCACTAGAGTGGTATCGTCTGCATGTCTGAGGTTGTTGATTACAGCTTTTGACTCCAGTCTTTTCTCACTATCATCCTTTAAAGAAGAGAGAAGTGAAGTAATAAGTGAGAAATTTTGATTGTTTTTTCATCTAATCCTGTACTATCTTAATCAGTGCCCTATCAAATTTTTTATCTTCTTGCTCTGTATATAGTTTACTTCTACCCATGTCCCCCTTTTTGTGTTTTAAGCATTTTTACAAATCTTGATTATTAGAGAATCTGTCTTCCTTGACTCTTGGTACTGGTCTGAGCCATCCCGTTCTAGTCGGATGTTCTTTAGATATTTTTTGCGTATATATGGTGTAGGGCCAGTCACTGTGCTAAAAACCACCAGGGAAGTAGCAGTAAACAAAACCAAGTCTCTGACCTTCTATGGGGAGAAAAGGCAAAAACAAAGTACAAAATAAAAATACAGTATGTTAGATGACAATCGAAAGTGCCATGGTGATAAACAGGAGCGGAATGGTGAGCATCAAGGGTGCAGGTTGCAATTTTAAGAAGAGCCAGGCAAGCTGACACTGATTTGGTGACATTTGAGAATGACCTCAAGGATGTGAAGTATTTTACTCACACTCTCATTTTTTATCATTGGTTCTATGCTCTTTCATTCATCTTTTGTAGGTAAACTAAAAACAATTTAAAATAATTATATATTATAAAACTTTATTATGGAAAACAAAAATACAGAGAAAAAAGAAAACTGCAAATACTCAGATTCCCACAATTTACCTAGGGGTGCGTGAGTGTGCGCGCATGTGTGTGTCTGTGTGCACACACATAAAAATGAGATAAAAATCTAGTTGCTCTTTGGAAGATGTGTTTTTCCCTGATATTATGCCATGGACATTTGTAAAAACATTTTGAATAAATATGCAGTCCTCTATTGTTCGGCATTAAAAATAGCATAAAGGAACAATCTTGTAATTAAGTTTAATATACCTATCACTAAACATTTTCTTAGCAGAAATTTTTAGAATTGTTGAGACAAGTATATACAGTTGGCCCTTGAACAGCATGGGTTTGACCTGAGCTGGTTCATTTAATGCATGTTTTTTCAATAATAGATATGACAGTAGCACACGATATGTAGTTGGTTGAATTTATTGATGAGGAACACAGATACCTAGGAGATGTGGATATGAAGGTTCTACTGTTATACACAGATTAATTTTTTTTCTTTCCATTATTGTTTATTACAGGATATTGAATATAGTTCCCCATGCTATACAGTAGGACCTTGTTGTTTATCCATTCTAGAGATAATAGTTTGCATCTCCTAATCCCAAACTCCCACTCCATCCCTCCTCTGCCCTTTCCCTTTGGCAACCATAAATCTGTTCTCTGTGTCTGTGAATCTGAACTTATCTATGAAACAGAAATATTTGTGTCATATTAAAGATTTCACATATAAGTGATATCATATGGTATTTGTCTTTCTCTGACTTAGTATGATAATCTCTAGGTCTAGCCATGTAGCTGCAAATGGCATTATTTCATTATTATTTTATGGCTGACTACTATTCCATTGGATATATGTACCACATCTTCTTTATCCACTCATCTATTGATTGATGTTTTAGATAAAGAACTTATACACAAGCTTTTGACTACAGAATGTGGATCTTCCCAATGTCCACATTATCCAAGGGTCAACTGTATTTTAATAGCTGATTTGTACTTCTAAAATTGCTCTCCCTGAGATGAAAGAGCCTGTAGTTGGAGGATGGTGCTCAGGTATAGTTTCCAAGAAACCTCAACAGATGGGGCGAGCACTTCTATGACCCCGTGGACTCCACTTCAAAGTGAAGGTGAACCTTTAGTTGGGAGAGGCAGCTGGAGGTTGAGGACAGAATGTACATAGTTAAGGAGGCTCAAGCAAAACCCTGGAATTGGGGAAAGACCAGCACTTCCTCTCGGAGAAGACACTGGGGACCCACTCCAGTACTCTTGCCTGAAAAATCCCGTGGATGGAGGAGCCTGATAGGCTGCCGTCTATGGGGTTGCACAGAGTCGAACACGACTGACACAGCTTAGGAGCACCAGCAGCACTTCCTCTAGGCATGTCCTTTCTCTTCTCATAGTTAGTGAGGCATGCCTGATTTCATGAAGGCATTTTTCAGGGTTTTAGGATATAGAAATAATGATCTTTGTAGCTGATTTATATACTTTTATAGATGCACATTCCTGAAGGTCAAAACCTCCTTGTTCAATCACCTCACTTCCATTGATTTTCTTAGGCCCATATAATTTCAAATATACTTAGCTTTATGATGTCTTTTTAGAGAAAATGATTTATTATTCTGAAATGGCTTTGCCATAAAGATGTGAGTGGATTGAAAGTCTTTAAGCCTCAAGAAGGACTGACTTAGAAACTCTATAATAAGCCATTCATATGGTTCTTGAAACTGCAAACCAAAGCTATCTTGAAAGAGTGCCTTTCAGAAAAATAGTGTGTGTTTGCCCCCTTTCTGCTTCTGGCTTGCCCTCTGAATAGAGAAAGGAGGAGGCCTCAGTACAGGGAATCTGTTGTCATGGTCACTACTGATGAATTTCTATTTGTGAGGACCTGACATGCAGGAAACTGACAAAGCAATATAAATGTCTTTAAAATGACCTTTTGTAAGTGGCTTGAAGAATAAAGATGATCTTAGCTTGTCTGAGATTTATATGTGAAATTGCTTTAGACTAAAAGGTTTTTGGCATTCCGATCATTTCGTTTCTCCTCTGCTACCACCAGTAAGTTCTATTGCTTGGGAAATCCATGTGGGCATAGTAGGATATGTACAGATGCAGTGAAAGGTACATTTACCAAGGTGCACTCTGCTTTGAAGAGAAAAGCACTGTTATGCCCACACCAAAACGTGTTCCCTCCTGGCCATGGAGTGTTGGAGTGGGATGAGCTTTTGGGCCAGGGAAAATCTGGGTACATATCTTGGATCACCATTTATAAGCCTGAAAGTCAAGAGAAAATTTTAGCTGCTCAGTCATGTCTGACTCTTTGTGATCCCATGTCCAGGCTGCTCAGTTCATGGAATTCTCCAGGCAAGAAGACTGGAGTAGGTAGCCATTCCCTTCTCCAGGGGATGTTTCCAACCCAGGAATCAAACCTGTGTCTCCTGCATTGCAGGCAGACTCTTTACCATCTGAGCCACGAGGGAAGCAGCATTTATGATCCTAGTAAATTCCTTACTCCCTCTGATCCTGTTTCGCCCAAATTGTTTGGGAATATGTGGATAATAGTAGTTACATGGGAATGCTGTTGGAAAAATGAAAGGAAGTGATTATGCAAAGCCTTGTCTTAATGTAGTCTCATTCCTAGTCTGACAGATAGGACTCAGAGGACATAAACTTGAAGGACGATGAGATACATATTTTTTTTCAGACTTGGACAGTTTTTTCTAGAAAATGTTCTCATCATTCAGGATCTACCCTGAAGCACTTGATTTTCCTCTGTATAGTACATCACCTGGAAACTTTTCACGGGTTTATCCTACTGACAGGGCCTTGATAACTATCATAATTGCTGAACTAAAGACATATTAATTTGGCAGTTTTGAGGTTTTAAACATACTAAATTGCCATGAAGAGGAACCATTGGAAAGATTATATAGCTGTTGCTAACTAGCGTAATCTGGCTCGCTACTTGTGCTAATTCAAAAGGTAGTCAGTGGTAATGCAGTGAAAAGTTCTTATCTTCCAGGCCTAGAAAAAATTATAAGGAGACAAGAATTAAAAGGAGGGAAATGGAATCTTTTGAGGGAACTACACTGAAAGTAAAAATGAGAAAAAAGAAATGAGAAACTTCTTACTAGTGGTATGTATGTGCACGTGTGTATGTAGGCATGAGCATCTCCTTTTGTGTAGACTGTTGATACACAGCATAATACTGGATCGGCTAAAAAATTACGAAAAACCCAAACAAACTTTTTGGCCAACCCAATAGTTAAGAACTCAGTTTCAGCATCAGCTTGGCTTCTAAATGAAGTTTATCACCCATTAGACATGCAGCCTTTGTGAAATCATTTTACCTTTCTGACTTGAAGTTGCTTCACCTGTAAATGAAGATTGCTAACAAAATCTGACTTCTAAGGGGTCTGGGGAACATAAATAAACTAATGTATGTGGAATGCCTAGCACGTTGAAATACTCAAAAATATTGTTTATTTTATTATCACCATTGTTATCAAGTTGTCATTATTATTGAGGTTTGAAGATGAGCTAGTGTCAGTGAGCTGACGTCTGACTTCTGCACAGACTATTCTGATGATGCTTTTGCAGTTCTTTTCACTCTTGAATTTCCATTTCCTCAATAAGAAAATGTGATGCTTGGTCAAGATGGCCTGCACTTCTCCCAGCTCCAAATGTTGTCTTCTGTTAGCTCTATAATGTAAGAAATGTTTCATGGCTTTTTACCTTCTCTCTGTTAGATAAGTTTATGTCATTTTAATTTGAACCAAGTCTTAATTGTGTTTGTGCATGTGTTCATAACTGGTTTCAGAGAGAAAGAGATGGAGTTATCTGCAACCAACCACAAAATATCAATTTTCATTATAAAACCTTGGTGAAAAAGCCACTATATTTGAAACAACAATTCCATGTTGTTTCAGGAAATTAAAAAGACAAAGTATTTGAAACCAAAATAGTAGGTAACAATATTCATGTGGAAGGTGAGACAGGGGTGCTTAGAACAAGTGTATTGAGCCCAAGAGCTTCCCTTGTGGCTCAGCTAGTAAGAATCTTCCTGCAATGTGGGAGACCTGGGTTTGATCCCTGGGTTGGGAAGATCCCCTGGAGAAGGGAAGGGCTACCCACTCCAGTATTCTGGCCTTGGGAATTCCATGGACTGTATAGTCCATGGGGTCGCAAAGAGTCAGACATGATTGAACAACTTTCACTTTTACTTGAGCAGGAAATGGCAATCCACTCCAGTATTCTTGCCTGGAGAATCCCATTGACAGAGGAGCCTGGCAAGCTTCAGTCCATGGGATCGCAAGAGTTGGACATGACGTAGCGATAAACCACCACCACCATTGAGCCCAAGGTGTTTTGTTTCAAGCCTTGATGCTTCTTCATCTCGCGGTTTCCATTCCTTTAACCTTGAGGAGCTTTACCCTCAGTTTGAGGGAGACATAGGATGTCTTGCCCATGATTTTTAAGGTGGCTGGGAGAACTTGAAACAAATGTTTTAGTGGAAAGCACTTCTTTGATATTTTCTCAGCACAAAGTTGTTTGTCGTTTTAATTTTTTTAAAACGAGTGTGTGTGTGTATGTGAATATATATGAAAAGTACTATCCTTGTTCTTCCTTTCTCTGTATTTCATCAACAAATGTATTTTTTCTAAACTATATATAGTCAACTCTATCAATTCCAAATTAGAACAGATCCAAACACTTAGTATTTCTTCGCAGGGTTCTGGGTTAATATGAAGAAAATTCATACAAACTGTATATCTTGATCTGCATAGAGGAATCTCCAATATTTTCTACCTTTTTCTAGCTTCTTCTCAAAATTTATTTCTTTAAAACAGGTAAGTGAAACTTCTAATGTAGAACACCTGGGTTCAAACAGACACCAATTGCTAGATTTAAAATTTGGGATAAGTCATTTCCTGTGACTCAGTTTCCTCAAATGTAAGATAAGAGTAATTGTAGGGAATCACTTCATAGGGATTATGAAGTGCTAGTCATTCAGTCACGTCTGACTCTTTGTGACTCCATGAACTGAAGCCCACCAGGCTCCTCTGTCCATGGAATTCTCCAGGCAAGAATACTGGAGTGGGTAGCTGTTCCCTTCTCCAGGGGATCTTCCCAACCCAGGGATCAAACCTTGGTCTCCTGCATTGTAGGTAAATTCTTTACCATCTATGTCATAAGGGAAGCCCTCATAGGGATTATAATAGACATTTAATAAATGTTAATTACTGTTGTTTCTTTACACACACAGACACACAGAGACACACACAGACACATACACACAGACATACACACACACACACAGACACACGCACAGACACACAGACACATGCACAGACACAGACACACACACACACACACAGACATACACACACAATAATTTTGACTGAAGGTATCTGAAGGTCCTGTTCTCTCATCAGGGACAGCAGGTTTGTATTCTCATTTAACCACATAGCATATATATAACCAGTATCTTAGACAATAGTTTTATGTTTTTTTATATTATTAAAAACACTTAAGTTTTTAATGAGAATACTCTGGTCAAAAATCTTAGTACAATGTTCATGAAATATCCATTAAAAAATTTGAAAGCAGGTTTGTATTCTCATTTAACCACATAGCATATATATAACCAGTATCTTAGACAATAGTTTTATGTTTTTTTATATTATTAAAAACACTTAAGTTTTTAATGAGAATACTCTGGTCAAAAATCTTAGTACAATGTTCATGAAATATCCATTAAAAAATTTGATCTCTTTACATCTACTAGGTTCAAATAAAATGTATATTAGTTAATTAAAAGTATGAAACCATAGCAGAATAAAATGCTTTTCCTTGTGTGATTGAGCTTTATCTGAAACCACCTTGAGAGCTCCCTAATGCACTCTTACTCCAATTACCTTTCTAACTATGGGGCTTTGTATCTGACAACTCCAATCAATGTGTCTTTTAGGCAGAATAATAAATGCCCTCCCAAAGATGTCCAGGCTTCCCAGGTGATGCTAGAGGTAAAGAATCTGCCTGCCAATGCAGGAGATGCAAGAGACACGGGTTTGACCCTTGGGTTGGGAAGATCCCCTGGAGGAAGAAATGATACCCACTCCAATATTCTTGCCTGGAGAATCCCATGGAAAGAGGAGCCTGGCAGGGTACAGTTCAAGGGGTCGCAAAGAGTCGGACATGACTGAGGAACTGAGCACACACACTGAACACAAAAATGCCCACCACCTAATCCCTAGAACAAACATGGAAAAGGGGATTTGCAGATGAGATTAAGAACCTTGAGAAGGGAAGATTACTTTAGATTATCTGGATGGACCAGATGTAATCACAAGGCTCCATTGGAGGGAGGTTAGTTCAGTTCAGTTCAGTCGCTCAGTCGTGTCCGACTCTTTGAGACCCCATGAATCGCAGCACGCCAGGCCTCCCTGTATTTGGAACCAGTCTGTTGTTCCATGTCCAGTTCTAACTGTTGCTTCCTGACCTGCATACAGATTTTTCAAGAGGCAGGTGGTTGGAGGATCAGAATCCTAGAGATTTGATAATTCTATACTGTGGGCTCTAAAAATGGAGGAAGGTGTCCATGAATTAAGGCATGTATGTGACCTAAGCAGCTGCGTAAAAGAAGGGAATGGATTTTCCCTTAGAGCATCCAGAAAGAAAGAACTCTACAAACATCTTGGTTTTAGGACTTCTGACTTCAAGAGATGAAAGATAATAAATTAGTGTTGTTTTGAGCCATGAAATACCTTTGTTCACTTATATGGAAAGGGGTGTTCTAGAGGATCTTGAGGTATCATGACAAACATAATATTATGGTCAATAATTGCATTTTGTGGGCCATCAAATGTCTCAAAAGATTTTGTTCTTATAGTTACAACATTTTCATCTTTTCTAGGGCAGTTTTATTAAGCTATTTATTTCTGGATGACAGGACATGTTTAAAAGTCTTTCTCACCAAACCATAAAATGTACATTTTATGGTCCGAAGTGTCCCTATTTTCCCATAACACTGAAGTAAAATTTGCATCTCCTCAAAGTAATATATTTTCCTTCGTCTCCAGAGATGAGATCATTCCCTAAAGAATACTCTGGCTTGTGAAAGAAATAAAAGCGATGAAGTACAGGAATTGGTTTCTTGTGGACCATTCCTTTTGTATTTTCTCGCTGGGCTCATGCCTTCTTTTTTTGCCTGGGGATAAATGAGTCACTCATTTGTTCACCAGGGCAGAGTAGGGCATCTGATTGAAGTCCCTGAAGCACATCCTTGAATGATGGCTTTTGCATTAGAAATTGAGCTCTATGATACTGTGACCCAGTTACCACCTATATCCAGGTACTCTTCTATCTAGATGTGAAGAGAGTTTTAATTGAACAAATGGTAATGACCATTCTGCCTTAGTTTCCTATCGGATGATAAAACAACAAAGAAAACACATTCCAGCTAGTTAGGACTGGAGTAACTGAAGCAGAAAAGTTGGGTGTGTATCGCTATTTCCTGTTAATTAATTTTCATTATTTCTCCTCCTAATTTTTAAATCTTTTAACACAAGTCCTTTTCTTTATCTCACCTTTGATCTCATGTTATCAACATGGAGATTATGGAGATTATCGTTGCAAACTCAATCTCTTGACTGTTCATGGTTGCAGGTTCACATGCTTACAGGGGTCCAGTGGGCAAGACAAATAATTGTTGAGTGAGCCAGACAGTGAGGCTTCTCAGGTGGCACTAGTGGTAAAGAATCTGCCTGCCAATGCAAGAGTCATAAAAGACTCAGATTTGATCCTTGGGTCAGGAAGATCCCCTGGAGGAGGGCATAGCAACACATTCTAGTATTCTAGCCTGGAGAATCCCATGGACAGAGGAGTTGGATATGGCTGAAGCGACTTAGCACGCTTGCACAAGCCAGGCAGTGGCTAGTGAGTGGTGGGGATTGTGGTGAACTGGAGCCCTTGAAAAGGGGTTAGCTGTTCCCCAGTTAATTTTTGGCATGTTGAAATATAACAGTAGTGTTGCCAAGTGTTCTAATTTTTTTAAAAGAGAAGATAGAAATCTTTGTTTTTATTTAATGTCACTCAATTTTTCTACTCTGTAGATCAGATCTAACTTCTCTAGAGTTGATTCAGCCTGGAGAAGGATAAGAGCTTGGTTTATTTCTATTTTATTTTTATTATAAATATGCAGTATTTTCTGTGTTCTTGTTATATCTTCCTAAGACCTCATTTGTTCTTGAAGGATTAGAGTGTGCAATGGCAGTCCCTAGGAATGTCATTTAAAGAGAATCTGGGAGCATCAAGAAACAGTTCTTTGGAAAAATATACAAGTAAACCAAAGTCTGCAGGGTAGGTAGGAATTGGGTCAGTAAAAACAGGACAAGGTATATGTGGAAGGTGTGGGAGAGAGACTTCCAAGAGCAACTAGGATAACAAAATCAGAGAGAGAAGAGAGAGCAGTTAAGAAGAAGCCCAAAATGTTCAGCTTGGTTGGAATTTAGTGCGAAGAAAAGGCAATCATAAGAGATGACTCTACCCTGATAGGTACTAAAATGGGGAAAACCTTCCGTTCTATAATGGAATATCATTTTTAACCTGAGGCAATAAGAAGCCCAAACTGTTCTCTCCTGAGGCTAACATTCTTCTCCAACCCAGCAGTGTTTCTCTAATTTCTTTGGCCCGAGATTATTAGTGACTTCATACAACAATACAAGTCTCTTGCAATTGTGAGCAAAGAGACAACTGGGGCTTGAGGTGGAAGGCAGCCTGAGAAAGCTCATTGTTGGTGCCACGGCTCTCCCTGGAGCTAGAGACCCAGTCATTGGATCAAATCTTCTGTACAGCAAAACCTCATTCAGGCACATTAGTTCATAGGCCATATTCAGGCCATTTCCAAAGGCTGTTAGAGTATCAACACAAGGAATGTGAACTCTCTGATAGTACCTGTGGTTTTGGACTTACAGTTGATGTGGCTCAGAGAAGAGACCATGTGGATATTAACTGGCATTGAGAGGGGATCAGCACTCTGCAACTTTTCTGAACTCTTTCCTAAGGCAAAGAGAATGGCTTCAAACCTTTGTAGTGACCAGACATCTAGGGAATAGGATGAGAGAAATAGAAAATGAGAAGACTATCTGAAGCATGGGAAACCAGGTCACACAGCAGTTTGGTCATGCAGATGTAGGTCATCCTATTTAAAAACACATGATTTTAAGTCATTTCAATGTTTCCAGGTGCATTATCCATGTGTCTTGCGTTCCTTGTGCTCAGTCACCCAGTCATGTCCAACTCTTTTGAACTGTTTCCCACCAGGCTCCTCTGTCCATGGGATTCTCCAAGTAAGAATACTAGAGTGGGTTGCCATTTCCTTCTCCAGGGGATCTTCTTGCCCCAGGAATCAAACCTGTGTCTTTTGCATTGGCAGGTGGATTCTTTACTGCTGAGCCACCTGGAAAGCCCCATACTATTATGCATTATGCATAATAATTTCCAAATGGTTATTTGCTGGACTGTAATTGAGTCATTTACCTATACTGAAATTGTTAGAAAAATGATGATACCAAGTGAGAAAGAGATTGCCTATATCATTGAACAAGCTAGCTAGCTGTTCTCTTCCATATATGAGAGAGATTGGGTGTAAGGTAGTACACCCAATGTAAATTAAATTAGCATAATTTGCTGTGTTTTTATTTTCAGCATGCAGGCAATAGTGTATCAAGCTCCATTATGAGTTACAGAACAGCTTCATTAGTATAACTGAAGCAGATGCTATTTCTTGAGATAATAGGTAAATGTGTAAAAATATATTAGGCTACTTGGATTTTTCTCATGTTACTGCATGTTTGTAAGCAAACACCTTTAATGATGAAGTCCAGGAGCATATAGTCAACAGAATAATAAAATAAATTTAAAAATTGCAGCCAAGTTAGACTTAGACTTCCCTTGGGAAGTACCAGGTTGGAAAATTAGTCATTTTTCTTGGCAAATTAGCATGCTATAATTGGAATAAATTGTTTCCTTGAGTATCTCAGTGCAGTGACTGTATATCTGTAAAATTTAAAATGTATCCCACCACTATGTACATATTTATATACATATTTTCTTTACATTTGAAAAAATACATATTCCTCTAAATAAAATGACATGGAATCCTTTGTTATAAATCATATTCAAACTTATCTTTAGGTACTGGTGTGTCTAAATATAATTCCTTACCCTAACTTTCAATGTTTTTCATAAATTATTCCTTTCATCATATATAACAGGCTTCCCTGGTGGCTCAGTGATAAAGAATCCACCTGTCAATGCAGGAGACATGAGTTCAATCTCTCGGTTGATCCCTCAGTTGAATCCTTGGAGAAGGAAATTGCAACCCTCTCCGGTATTCTTGCCTGGGAAATCTCATGGATAGAGGAAGCTGGCATGCTACAGTCCATGGGGTTGCAAAAGAGTTGGACATGACTTACTGACTAAACAACAAGATCAGATATAAAGGTTAGTAGCCTTATTTCCAGAAAAATCTCATTGAATAAAGCAAATTGGTCACCTCAACTAATCTCACAATGATTTGCTTGTTTATAATATCTTTAGTGTGATTCACTTTTTAGTAATTACTTATTTGAACACTTTTGTGTCAATCATTATATACATATTGTCTCATCAGAACAACCCTGAAAAATAGGTATTATTCCCTCTTTTATGAATGGACAAAGTGAGACTTAGGTTTAAAAGCATGTTCAAGATCACATAGCTAATAAGTATCACTCCCAAATTTGAGCTCATGTTGACCTGACACCCAAGCCTTAGCTTTTTACCTCAAATACTTCATAATCTCAGCTGGAAATTCTCTAATCTTTTCCTACCTACTGGAATACACTACTTAGGCTCAGTACAAATCCCAATATCTCAAAGATGCTTTCTTCTATAAAGTTAATACGCATCATGCCTTCCTGAGTATCAATAACTGTGGATCTCAAGTTTGTCCTCATGGTGCATAACCATGGAGGTTATGTCATCCTTTGTTAACACAAGGGAATACTACTGTGTTTACTTCTGTCATAGCAATTAGAAGCACCTTTGTAAGCATAAAATATGGTCCCATTAATTGTAGTATAGAATTGGGTCTCCTTATAAAACAAAAATCCACAGCAAACTGATGATACAGATTTAAGAAGTCAAACTTCTAACTATTCCCATTAATATTTCAGTCTTGTTTTATTGTCATATTTGTTAGCACATTCAAGCAAGCTGCTAAAAGCAAGAGTATACGTTTTTGAAAGTTTATTGGAGAAAAACTAAAGTTGAGGATTTTACGAGTTTATTTTCATTTCTTTGACTTGGGACAATCCACCATATTGTATTTTCTTGATATACTGTCTTAGTGTTGCTAGGAGTACCATAGAGAACTTAGTTAGAAATTCCCTGGCAAATTGTGTGAATTATCTGAGACAGTGATTATAAGGCCATTATAAGTATTAATAGAATTTTAAAATTCTTTCTTGATAGCTCTTGTTTTTGTGTCTATGGCATATGCGTGTCTTTTTTCCATAGAGCTCTCTGTCACTTTGAATACTGCTTTGCTTTCAGTTTTCTTTAAAGTCTACATAAAGTGAAATGCTCAGGTTTAACATGTACAACTCAATAAGTTTTCTCAATGCATACACCAGTGTAACTACTAGCCATATCAAGAGATAGAACTTTTTGTCATTCCAGAGAATTCCTTCTTAGTCAATGACCCCTGCTCCCAGAGGCAACCCTTTTTGGGCTATTTTTCACCATGGATTAATCTTTTAGACTGTATTACAAATAGAATCATACAATATATATGTTCTTTTTCTGTTGTTCAATCATTAAGTTGTGTCTGACTCTTTGTGACCCCATGGAATGCAGCGTGCCAGATTTCCCTGTCCTTCACTGTCTCCTGGAGTTTGCTCAGATTCATGTCTATTGAGTTGATGATGCTGTCTCATCCTATTCCACCATCTTCTCCTTTTCCTTCAATCTTTTCCAGCATCAAGGTCTTTTCCAAGGTGTCAGCTCTTCGCATCTGGTGGCAAGTATCTGCTTTTTTCTGTTCAACATGACTTCTGTGCGAGTCACTCTTGTTAGATGTATCAGTAATGCATTTCTTTTTATTGTGGAATAGGATTCCTTTTACAAAAAAAACTAGTTTGTTTTTCCATTCTCCTATTGATGGATGTCTGTGTTAATGGAGGAGGGCATGTAGAGGACATGACTGCTGGTTGACCTGTGAGCTCGACCCAGGCTTTCAGAGGCCCTTCATCTCCTCCCCAGTCCCTGAATGTACTGTCTCCTTGCCAGTTCCACTGTTTTTAGGGGCACAGCCTTGAGAGAGCAGTGGGTTGTGGAGACCAATGGGACTGAATACATGATTCAGTATCTATATAAAGGTATCTATATAAAGGTATAAGGTATCTATATAAGGTCTTCAATTTCAGTCTGAATTTGGTAATAAGGAGTTCATGATCTGAGCCACAGAAGGTATCTATATAAAGTCTTAAGATTCTGGTGGGCAGATGAGAAGGTCTACTTGTCTTGCAGCTGCCTGAGACAAGCCTGGTACTTAGTTGCCTTGCCTATTACCACCTACTACCCTGGAGGGGCTGCCTCTTTCTTTGGTCTCCCCTTGCCGTCTGTATATGGGGGCCATTTGCAAACCAAGTGTTGTTTACAAAACTTTTTTTTGCTGTTATGAATATATATGGTACAAATAGTCTGAAACAAGTCATTTCATGGACATGTGTTTTCATTCTTCTTGGGAAACTGGGATGTTTTGTGTTTATAAGAAACAGTTAAACTGTTTTTCGCCCCCTCCAATCAATTATACTATTTTACATGTCCACCAGTAGAATATGAGGGTTCCAGTTTCTCCATGTCATCCCAACATTTGATTTTGTTACCAGACTCAGGTTTGGCTGCTCACTACTCAAAAGCCAATAGTCGAGAGACAACTGTTGACTGGAAATGAAAACTTGCTTTATTCAAGAGGCCAGCCACTGAGGAGAAGGCAGACTCATGTCCAAAAACAAGTTCCAAAGATTCCACTCGATCATGAAAGTTTTAAAGGGAGAATCATTTGGGGAGGAGGTCAGAATCTATTATCTTTCACTATGAGCAGACTTCCTTCTGATTGGTTGGTGGTGAGGTAACAGGGTGATGTTCCAGGAATCTTGTGCTCAATCTAAAGTTAACATCTTCCACCTGGTTGGGGACCTTAGTTCCTACAGAAGAACTCAAAGATACTGTTATATTTGTCCTTTCAGGAAGAACCAGGACCCTGTCCCATGCTACACTATTGTTTCTTGACTGCTTTCCCTCCCTTCCCTGATAAGCAACTGTTTCACTCTACCCTTTGGAACTCAAGGAAGGCCAAGGAGGCTGAATGAAACCTATCTCCTACAAATATGTGAAGGGTTTGTACTCAGAAGGGCCCCACAGGACTCTACTTGGTTTCAGTTTTGCTAGTCTTATTACCGTTCTACTGAGTGAGTATTGGTATCTCCTTTAGATTTTATTTTGCATTTTTCTGAGGTCTAATGATGATTGTTATTGTTGTTGAGTCACTAAGTCATGTCTGACTCTGGGACCTCATGAACTGCAGAACACCAGGCACTTTTGTCCTCCACTATCTCCTAGAGTTTGCTCAAATTCATGTCCATTGAGTTGGTGATGAGATCTAACCATCTCATCCTCTGCCATCCGTTTCTCCTTTTGCCGTCAGTCTTTCCCAGCATCAGGACTTTTTCCAGTGAGTTGGCTCTTTGTATCAGGTGGCTAAAGTATTGGAGCTTCAGCTTCGCAACAGTCCTTTCAATGAATATTCAGGGTTGATTTCCTTTAGGATTGACTGATTTGATCTCCTTGCAATTCAAGGGACTCTCAAGAGTCTTCTCCAAACCACAATTCAAAAGTATCAGTTCATTGGCACTCAGCCTTCTTTATGGTCCAACTCTCACATCCATACATGACTACTGGAAAAACCATAGCTTTAGTTATATGGACCTTTGTCAGCAAAATGATATTTCTGCTTTTTAATATACTGTCTATGTTTGTCATAACTTTCCTTCCAAGGAAAAAACATTAGCTTCATGGCTGCAGTCACTATCTGCAGTAATTCTAATGATGATAATGCTTTTATTTTTTATCTTATTAACCATTTATGTATCTTTCTTTGTGAAGTCTCTATTCACATTATGTTCATATTTATAGGACTATTTGTCCTTTGGTTATTTAATTATAGAAATTATTTTTACTTTCTGAAAGTAAATCCTTTGTCAGAAATACTGTTTTATAAACATTTTCTCCCAGTCTGAGCCTTACCTATTCATTTTCTTAATGGTGTCTTTTGATGAACAGATTTAAAATTTTGATTTGTCTAATGTATCAGTTTTTAAAATGGTTATTACCTTCTATGTCTTGTTTAAGAAATGTTTGCCTAACTCTAGGCCACAAATGCAGTGATCTGTGTTTTATTCTAGAAACTTCTTTGTCTTAGCTTTTATGGTTAGGTTTATGATCCATCTTAAAATAGTTGTTATTTGTGGTATAGAGTTTAGTTTATGTTTTTTCCATAACATAAACTAAATATTCAGTTGAATATTTAGTTTGAAGTGAATATTCAGTTGTTATAGAAGCTTTGTTTTTTTAAGCTCTCTTTTCCCAGGGCTATTAACCTTGGTGTCTTGGTGTCTTTGTCTTGGAAATAATTGACCATAGAAGAATTTGTTCAGAGTTCCATGGTGGTCCTGCGGTTAGGACTCCATGCTTTCACTACCAAGGGCACAGGTACAATCCCTGGATGGGGAAATAAGATCCTGCAAGACATGCAGCACAGCCAAAAAAAGAAAAAAGAATTTTTGACTTTATTAAGCCCCATTGATCTTTTTACATGTTTCTAGGCCAGTGATTACTATAGCTTTCTGCTAAGATTTCAAGTCATGCAATGAAAGTTCATCAGTTTTATTCTTTCAGTTCATTTTGGCTATTCTGTGTCTTTTGAATCCATCTAAATTATACAATCAGCTCATCAATTTCTATAAAATGTCTTATTTCATAAATGTGAATAGATGGCCATCTATCTGCTTGTATGCATGTCTGTCTCTTTTACATGGATATCAGTTCTGTTGGATTTAGGCTCATCTTCTCTAAAGACTCTACCTTCAAATAAGGTCACATTATTATATACTGGGAATTAGAACTTTAACATTCAACCCCAAATACTTCTATTGGCATTTTAGTTATACCTCTTTGGATTTACTGTCTTGTTCTCTCTAGGAGTTATAATATACATCTTCAACTCATCACAGTCTATGTAGAGTTGATATGTGCAAACCTTTAGTCATATAGTTCCATTTAACATTCCACTCTGTCCTTTGTGCTATTGCTACTATGTAAAGATGGGAAAGCTCTATACAGTCAACAAAAACAAGACCAGGAGCTGACTGTGGCTCAGATCATGAACTCCTTATTACCAAATTCAGACTGAAATTGAAGAAAGTAGGGAAAACTGCTAGACCATTCAGGTATGACCTAAATCAAATCCCTTATGATTATACAGTGGAAGTGAGGAATAGATTTAAGGGCCTAGATCTGATAGAGAGAGTGCCTGATGAACTATGGAATGAGGTTCGTGACATGGTACAGGAGACAGGGATCAAGACCATCCCCATGGAAAAGAAATGCAAAAAAGCAAAATGGCTGTCTGGGGAGGCCTTACAAATAGCTGTGAAAAGAAGAGAGGTGAAAAGCAAAGGAGAAAAGGAAAAATATAAGCATCTGAATGCAGAGTTCCAAAGAATAGCAAGAAGAGATAAGAAAGCCTTCTTCAGTGATCAATGCAAAGAAATAGAGGAAAACAACAGAATGGGAAAGACTAGAGATCTCGTCAAGAAAATTAGAGATACCAAGGGAACATTTCATGCAAGGATGGGCTCGATAAAGGACAGAAATGGTCTGGACCTAACAGAGCAGAAGATATTAAGAAGAGGTGGCAAGAATATACAGAAGAACTGTACAAAAAAGATCTTCACGACCCAGATAATCATGATGATGTGATCACTAATCTAGAGCCAGACATCTTGGAATGTGAAGTCAAGTGGGCCTTAGAAAGCATCACTACGAACAAAGCTAGTGGAGGTGATGGAATTCCAGTTGAGCTGTTTCAAATCCTGAAAGATGATGCTGTGAAAGTGCTGCACTCAATCTGCCAGCAAATTTGGAAAACTCAGCAGTGGCCACAGGACTGGAAAAGGTCAGTTTTCATTCCAATTCCAAAGAAAGGCAATGC